>CM042383.1:15250806-15323774 GCA_023634145.1 Thymallus thymallus | reverse complement strand
CTTCTTTACAATTAAAAGTTTACATTGTACTGAATGTATTTGGATTTGGATAAGAATATATAATAAGAACACTGTAATATACGCAGGAGTTATAAAACGTAATTTATATATTATGTACAATTGATGACCATTCTGGTATAATTCGACAACACTTCGCAGTCCTCCACAAACCATAAATACTCACTGTATTATTTGCTTGTATGCATGTATCACTACAGCAAATTGGAGGTTTGTTGGGCCAAGTAAAAAAGAATATATTTTAGTAATTAATGACTATAAGAGTAAGTCCTGCTATCAAGTACTTAAAAATATATTGTATCCACATTATAACCATAGGGCCTACTTTACTTTCTCTCATTTACTCTCAAGGTAAATTATTATTTCGTCCTCTAGATGAAAGAGTCTTATGCTCCAAGTGTCCCATGTGATTTAACGCTGCTCACCGGAACCTGTTAGCAGAAAAATTGGTTTAAAGAATTTAGTTTTAACACAATAAAACACTGTCGGTCCACAATTAAAAACCATAGGCTTCTCTTGGAGTCGTTAACCTTCCGTGATACTTTTTGCAAATAAACCATAAAGTACTATTTTTAATGGGTACAAATGAAAGATGTTCCACCAGTTAATTTAATTAAATTGCCATGAATGTGTCCGGCTCAGGTCCAAATTTGGAGAATACCAATACTTTTCTCAAGTTGATTAAAATATGCGATATTTCACATTAGTTAGCTTTATGGGCGCCGAGGTAATTCATTGTCTCTAAATGGCTCCATGTCAATGCGCACAATGAATGATGTCATTTGGAAAGTCTATCATTTTAAACATCCTGACTACACAGATCGACTACTTGGCCTTTTTTTTTTGTTATTGGGAGTATTAAAGTGTAGCATGTTCATAGATGAAGATGGGATGATGAAACTGATTGCAAACTCAACTATGATTTGTATTATGTTATGTTATGTTATGCATGATAGCCTAACAATAACAGGTGAATAATAGGATAATGGTACATTATTATTATTATTAAAATACATAATTGTTTTTTTCAGGTGCATTTTTAGTGACCTATTTTGCATGTTTCTTGAACACATCGTCCTCATAAAGGCAGGCCCACCTCAATTAACGCTCATTTAAATTACACTTAATGCAAATTAATGTTAACATCGAAGCATGTTGAAAAGAGAATACCAGCAACTAGGAAAAATATATAAATAATGCATATTTATTTAATGCTAATTGCTGTGTATGAATACAGAAAGCTCTGTAATTAATTGACGAGGATCAGATGTAAATGAATTGCTGCACTCATTCTGAGTGAAAACACTGAGCTCACAAGATGACTGATACAAATGAATGACAGAGAACAGAGAGAAAGGATAAACGTAAGAAAATTGGGACATGTTTTATTAATAACAAATGTAGGACAATGTCTATATATTATGGTAATTATAGTTGTTTATTATTATCTTATTATTATTAGGCTATTGTGTGGTAGACTAATAGTAGGCTAATGTATAATACACGTATAGTCTATTAGATCAATAGCCGATCAATAACGGTAATTTAAAATAATTCGTCGAAATTATCTCCAGTAATTTAACATTATTAAACATCCGTGATATTTTCACACACTCAAACTACGATTGTTGTTTTCCTGCTCCATATCCTACGGCTGCCAGTTGGAAGAAGTTCGTTTATTCAAATTATCAAGCTAAGAGGTTAATTCCAGTTTTCAGAGGTTTTGTTTTTGGAAATAGCTGTGTCCTGCCAACTCGCCCCGTGTAATTTGTCCTGTGTTTGGGGGGGCTGCTAAAGGGGTCTATTCTCACATTTATTTGTTTATGGTCTTTTTAAGTTACTGATTGGTTGCAACCCATTCACTGCTCCTCCCGTTTAGTGAAGCAAAATGTAGGACACACAAAACACTCATCCATTTCAAATCACAGATGGTCTTTTCAATGGTCGCTCTCTTGTTTTGTGTGAGAGTGCGCCGGTTTTTCGCTCCTCGCTGTCCCGCATTTTGCTGCTCGTTGTTTCTTTGTGTCTAACTTTCTCTTCTAACAGCTTTGTATAAAGCTCCCCCTTCTGCTCATCTGCCTCGCTATTCACCTCGCGCCTCCTGTGCTAGGGCTCTCGCGGCTGCATGCGCACATGACTGTTTGAGAGAGAGGGAGGGGGAGAAGAGGAGCGGAGAGCAGGAGCAGAGAACATCTCTATTTCTAACGCGGAGCAGCGCACTAAGTGCCACTGACCATAGTTCAGACCGTAGAGTCTTGGTTTTATGACGAATGTAGTATGACGTCAACGAGATAAAACAAACACATTTGTTTCATTATATACTTTTAGGACGTCTCATTAATCAACGGTGCACTATTATCTTGTCATGATATTTCTTCAGTTGTTTCACGTATGCTGGAGAATGAATAGCCTACCATCAAAGTATTAATTTCCATTGATAACCTCAAATACACTTAACCATCGGATATGGTGAGACATAAATGCAATTGGCCAAGGAGAGGAATGGCCCACACTTGAGAAACAGAGACATGTGGGCCAAAACAGTTTACATACAATTGAATTTTTTTGCAGATTATATCTAATACCTATTGCCAATAGATGATATTTTTCGGGTGAGATAATTATCATATTAAAGTACAAAACACTATTGAAACTCCATGGTAAATGTTGAATAATCATATGTATTTTAACTTTAGTGTGTGAGGGTATAGTTCCATGATAAACTCCATTGTGTGGCTAATTGTAAAATTGCCCACCTGTCACACACACAATGTGGTTTAGGGACCATTTCCATTACATACATAGTCTCACTTTTAATAGAAAAACAGCTGTGCTTCTTGGTGGTCTTTGTGAATTTTACATTTAGTCTACCATGTAAAATGTAGCTACCATTTGGTGTTGCGTTACATTATAAAGACAGTTTGTGGTACTGCACGTTTTATGGCGTAGGCAATAATCTTTCAGGAGGGATATAATGTTTCATGCACTTGGATGGTATAGGTGATGCATTGTCACCAGACCACTATCAAAGAGGTAGTAGACCATTTACATTGTTAAATCACATTTCATCTTGTGTCTGTCCAGTCTCTCTATCCCTCTCCTCTCGTAAGGTGTAATAAACACACTAGCTGTCTTTCCCACTGGCAGGTTGCGGCCTCCTTAGGCAGGCGAAGCCACTGCTCTTTTTGATGTCCCTTTCAATGTGGGCATTGTTGGGGGAGTGTAGCCATGTTAATGTCTTGTACCGTAAAAATTGCTGCTGCTATGGCTATTAGGTGCAGTGCTAAAGTACAGGGCACCAGCGAAGAGCAGAAGCCCCACCACAAAAGCCAGGCAGCGGCGGCTGCCGGCTTCAAATACTGCGGTAATTGCATTGCTGTGAAGGGTTAGCCTTTTCTCTTCTCTCTCTATTTTTTTTTTGTGTGTGCGATTTGTCTCTTAAGCCGGCGTAACGTCTCAGACGTGGCTGCAGAATGTGGAGAGCAAATTGGAGGCTGAGCGTGAACAATGCAACACGGAACACTGCGGGGGCATTCTTTAGTGGAAATCACCCCATCCATATGAAGGGGGAGAGGGGGAGAGAGAAAGAGAGAAGAGAGAGAGAGAGAGAGAGAGAGAGAATGAAAGGAAGTGTGTGTGTGTGAGAAAGAGAGAGAGAGAGAGAGAGATGGAGTGGACATAGATATGGAGGAGAGGGGGAGAGACAGAAAGAGAAATAGAGATTGCACAACAGCATTGCCTGAAGTAGAGTTGTTTTTGAACTGGCTGATTTATTGTGTAAAGGTTAGAACAGCTTCCACTCTTCTTATCCTATCGCTATCTATCTCTCCATCAAGCTACAACAAACCTCAGTGAGATGAGCACGTTCCAGGGCCAGTGGTTGTTCTCTCTCTAAATGTACCAGTAGATAAACATTATTTTTAGCTGAACAGAAAAGGCCTGTGCTTTACTGTTTTCCATGGTTCAACTAGTAGGGAACGGGTATGAGTTGCGATGCTGCTGGTGAATATATCGTTCACCAAAAGTAAACAGATTAGTGAGGAGGAAGCTCAGCTATTCCAGGGCCCCTTTTTGATGTTTTAGAGCCTAATTTGATTTTTCACCTCCCATTGTTTCAATGTTTAGCTCCTCTAATCCACTTTAAAGTGGATGCAGCTTTCATCTTGGTGGGGGGGGGGGGGGGGTGCGGCTGGTTAGAGACAGGGAGAGCTGCTTGCTACCCCAAAACACACCCCCCGCCCCCTCACCCTCGCTCTCACTTTCTTTTCCCCTCAGCTCTCACACAAGTTGCAGAGAGTAGGGAGGTAAAGGTGTAGCAGTAAGTCTATTCCCCGCCCCCCCCCCCCCCCTCCAACATCAGTATCCCTTTTTTAAGTGTGCAGTGATGTACTCTACCATCTCAGTAAATGCTGGGGTGCCTTAAAGCTTCTTCTTAAGAAGGCCTGTTAGACCCTGGTGGTGTTATAAAGCCAAAGAAAGGCCGGAGAAGAAAGAAAGAAAAGAGGTGGAAATTGCCACCAGAGTTTGGAGCAAAATGACCAGCTTGCCTGCGCTGGCTTAATGTGCCCTCCTCCGTGACCCCGAAAATGCACACACAAAACAGGGGATCGACATTATCCGGGAGCCTTGAAAAGAGCCACACAGAAATGAGCCTTTTGTGTTAGTTCCTTCTCCAAACCATTGACTGCTGCTGCATTTTTCTCTCCTCAAACCTGTTCAAAACCCCAGAGAGAGAGAGAGAGAGAGAGAGAGAGGGAGGAAGGGAGGAAGGGGGATAAATAAAGAGAGAGATAAAGAGAGAGAGAGTGAGAGAGAGAGGGAGAGAGACAGAGAGAGAGAGAGAGAGAGAGAGAGAGAGAGAGAGAGGAGAGCGGGTAGGATTCCTGTCCTGACTATTTTTAAGAACCATCTGTGACAAAGTTTGTATTCATTGGAGCAGCAAAAATAGCAACTTAAGGAAACCCTGTTCTTCCACCCCCTGTTTGCCTGTTTGAACAGCTTTAGGAAATTAACTGTGTAACACAGGAGTTTTGAGGTTGGTTATTTATACAAGGCTTATTGTTATTTTGTGATTTTATATTGCTAACTATTTATAAAGAATATACAATACTTATGAAGTTCAATTACTTAATATTTTTTTGTGGGCAGGGACTCACACACACACACACACACACACACACACACACACACACACACACACACACACACACACACACACACACACACACACACACACACACACACACACACACACACACACACACACACAGTGGGATTGCACACACACACACACACACACACACACACACACACACACACACACACACACACACACACACACACACACACACACACACACACACACACACACACACACACACACACACACACACACAGTGGGATTCCACAGCAACAATAACCCTTGGGCAGCATCCACCAGCAGGCAGGGAGCGGACCACAAGTCCATCCCTGATAGCCCTTAAGTGGTCACCAGCCAGAGCTGACAATGAGAGGAGAGGAGAGACCTACAACCTTTTAAAAGTCACCTAATCCCTCTTGAGTGGCTGTGATAGTCCTAATGATCCACACAGGCAGGGAACACTGGGGGACTGGCTGGGCTGCACCTGACTGTGCTCCTCAACACAACCACTGTGACTCTAAACTCAGTGCCTTATTGCTGTGACTCCAAACCCACCCACAATCAATCCAGACTACACTCTATTGGCACAGCCGAAGAACCCTTTTAGGTTCTAGAGAGCACCTTTTTTTCTAACAGTGTACACTACACGTATGTACCACACTCACCAACACATTGGTGTATATCAACTAGAGCGTGTATCAACCAGACCTTGGTGTATATCAACTAGAGCGTGTATCAACCAGACCTTGGTGTATATCAACTAGAGCGTGTATCAACCAGACCTTAGTGTTTATCAACTAGAGCGTGTATCAACCAGACCTTGGTGTATATCAACTAGAGCGTGTATCAACCAGACCTTGGTGTATATCAACTAGAGCGTGTATCAACCAGACCTTGGTGTATATCAACTAGAGCGTGTATCAACCAGACCTTGGTGTTTATCAACTAGAGCGTGGATATTTGTGTTTTTTCCGTAGTGCTGCTGTGTTTTTCTGTGTGTTGTGACATAGGGGACAAATGAGTGACGTGTCCCCAAAGCCCTCTATGTTGAGCATTGTTGGCCGGGTGTGTGGTGGTGGTGGTTGGAGTGGTGGTGGGGTAGGCTCTGTTTTGGAGTAGCGAGGCGAGGCGGAGTAAGGCGGGGACTGGCAGTCGGTCTGAATGGGGAGATTTGGGCCCTGTTCCAGGGAGGGTGAGAAGGGGGGGGGGGGGGGGGGGGGGGGGGTGCTGGAGAGGGTGACATCACCCAGGGAGGTGTGCCAGTGTTCTTTTTCACTCAACTGCACTGTGACTGCACTGGCCCTAGGTGCTGCACTGGGGTGGGCCTTTCTGCCTCCCTACACCCTTTACATTCAGCCCTCGCTCACATTCATCCTAGACACTGGGTGTGTCCCAAAGGGAAGGAGGGAAAGCCACTGTAGTTCCTGGAAGGAGGGAAAGAGGCTATTTAGCCTCCATAAACTAAGCTGTACCTGTTAACTATTAGACTAGGAGGTGGTTTCCTATACTACTCTTAAGCCTCTGGGCTCTGCAATGTCTTCCTGTTCACTGTGTCACAGACACCAGCAGCCTGACTGACCTATTGGGGTTATATTACCAATACTGTCTGTCACACATAGCAGTGGTGGCGCATCCTGGCACACACACCGTACAGAGAGTCCCCACCGGAAGTGTCTCTCTCAATAAGGGGTTGGTTGTTGCAACATAGCAGGAAACAGCCAACAGAGCCAGAAGTGCAGTAACACAGTCACATATCCCCCTCTCTCCACCACCACCACCACCAAACACCAGCACCACCATACTTTAATGGCCATTTCCTTTTCAATTCATTGCACACAATGCAAACATCACTCAGGTCTCCCCGCTCCTGTCACTGGGTTTGAAGGGCCAGGGGTGGATGGAGAAAAATGAAAACGAAAAAAGTCACTGACGGTGACTTAGCACCCAGCCTTTTGCCTCAGACAGGCAGCAAAGAGGGGGAACATATTTAACAGTTTGCCTGCTTCTGGTGGCCTGATGGAGCAAAAGTGAGGGTAGATTATAGGGCTGGGAGAAGAGGGCGGCAGGGACACAAGGACAGGCAGTGACAGGATGGAAGCCTAATGGCAATAATTGGCGGTGGCTTTGACAGGGCTATATGATAGCTCACAATAAACACCCTGTGTTTTTAAAGCAAAATTTACACAAAATTGCACAGCGGCCGCTGAAACCATCTGTTTCTGTCTATACCCTCCGTTGACTGCTCACGCCGCCTTCTTTGATTTACTCAATCAAAGCCTGAGTCGTAGATAAACAGGTTTGGTGTTTTGACAGGTGTGAATGCTGTACTTAAGCAGAATCTCTACGAATCTCCCTCTACCTGGTTTTTGGTTTAATATCATTTGTGTTTGGTAGGTCACACACACATGCATGCACACACGGACCAACCGCATTGGCTAGATCCTAGAAACCAAGGCACATTAAACTGCTCTAAGGGAGTCTGAGGACGCAACTCCTGCCTCGTATTGTTGAATCAAAAGGAATCTGAACCCTCAACCCCCGTACCGATGGTCCCTGATTCATTCATCCCTGGTCCATTTTTATGTCCTTTTTTTACTGCCTATGAAATCTACTGCATGTATGAATGTTTGTACTTAGCTCCCTCTCAAGCCATCGTCGTTTGTTTTACCGCTTCCTGTTAAGTAAGGGAAGTTAGGTATTATGTCTTTCTTGGGGAGGGATCAGTCAGGGGGGGATCTGGGTAAATCTGCTATTTAATCCTGTGAAAGCGTCTCGTCCCATACTTTCCCAGGCTGATCTGGGGTCAGTGCAGATGACTGATCCGTCCCCCTGCCGCCTGACTGTCCGTCCGTCAAAGGATGGGCCCTCTGGACCCAGGTTCCCTAACTGTCCTCACTTTGTTGTCTTTGTACAACTAGTAATTGTGTGGTTGCAGGGTGAAACACATCCAAGGGTCTGTAATGATTCTGACAAGGGAAAGAGAGAACGAGACACAGGAGGTTGGAGAAGAGGGGGAGGTTGGAGAAGAGGGGAGGTTGGAGAAGAGGGGGAGGCAGGGGAGCTTGGAGAAGAGGGGGAGGCAGGGGAGCTTGGAGAAGAGGGGGAGGTTGGAGAAGAGGGGGAGGCAGGGGAACTTGGAGAAGAGGGGGAGGCAGGGGAGCTTGGAGAAGAGGGGGAGGCAGGGGAGCTTGGAGAAGAGGGGGAGGCAGGGGAGGTTGGAGAAGAGGCGGAGGCAGGAGAGCTTGGAGAAGAGGGGGAGGCAGGAGAGCTTGGAGAAGAGGGGGAGGCAGGGGAGCTTGGAGAAGAGGGGGAGGCAGGGGAGGGAAAGTGTGTGTGTGTGTGTGTGGGGGGGGGGTCGCATTATTAGAACAACAGACCACTCAAAAGGAGACTATCCCTGCACCTGATCGACCAGCATCATGTGTGCCAAAATACTTCCCTCTGATCTCAGTTCAAAGACAGCAGGGAAGAGACTCAAAGCATTCGAGATTGAAGGAGGGAGGGAGGGAGGGAGGGAGGAGGGGGTAGTTGGATTGTTGGCTTACTACAAAAAGGCACATCCCTTGTCCCTGGAGCCCACAAATCATTCAAGCAAATACTGACTGGGGGACATGGAGTGCTAAAGCTGGTTTTAAAGAGACTGATGCCCTGGTATTGAGCAGGGAAACCAGCATGGCCTCTGGTCCATCCTTCCCACAGCTAGATGGACATCTGTTCTGGGGGGTAACTTTCCACTGCACTGAGGGAGAGAAAGAGAGAACGTGTGTGTGTTTGTGTGTGTGCGTGCAAGCACATGCATGCACGTTTGTGTGTGTGTGAGCCAGGTTGCCAGGTGGCCTGTCCTTGGGCAGAGCAGTTTAACTGTATTGGAAATGGTCTTGGAGGCCAGTGAGCAAAGCCTTCTGGGTCTGATTGCCTTAACAGTAAAGCTAATAGAGGATGATATCCTTTTAGACCGGGCCCGCTCTCTCTCTTTCTGTTAAGAATCCAGCTGTTTTCAAAGACAGGAGGTTGCTGCCCTTGTTGAAAAGTCAAACTCCTGCAAGTCTAGGGGAAAGTCATTTAGGATGGCTTTGAAAAAGAAAAAAACACAAAACTCTTCATATATGGCACACGGTACATAGTGGAATGGGAACACTTTCCCATCGTAAATAAATATATTTGTTTTTTCACGTCTTCGTGAGCCATCTTACTTTGAAGGCTTTGGGTTTTGTTTGGCTATGGGAAAAAATGATGATTGTTTTCAAAATATACGTCCTAGTTTGGCTGAAGATGCAGTACTGGAATGTTTTATGAGACACCCTCAGACTCCATTTCCAATCGCAGTACACCCTGCTTCTTGGAGATGGGGAAAAGCCAGTTAGTATGTCTTACCACATTCTTCCTAATGGCTTTTGCAAAGCAGTGACAATGACTTGCCATTGCACTCTGAAACAGTCGCCACAAATAGTCATATTTTCCCACTTACACGTACTGTATATCAGCATGTGTTTTCCTTGCAATTATTAAAACCACTAAGGGACCCCATCATAAGGTTATGGAGATGTAAATACTGTAGCCAATACATTTTATACTCACGTCGGTGTTGTATGTATTTGTTTACCGCCTGTCTGACCGCCTGTCTGACCGTTTGTCTGACCGCTTTTGTGACCGCCTGTCTGACCGCTTGTCTGACCGTCTGTCTGGCCGCCTGTCTGACTGTTTGTCTGACCGCCTGTCTGACCGCTTGTCTGACCGCTTTTCTGACCGCCTGTCTGACCGCCTGTCTGACCGTCTGTCTGGCCGCCTGTCTGACCGTTTGTCTGGCCACCTGTCTGACCGCCTGTCTAACCGCCTGTCTGACCGCCTGTCTGACCGCCTGTCTGACCGCCTGTCTGACCGCCTGTCTGACCGTGTGTCTGACTGTCTGTCTGTCTGGCCAACTGCTCCCTTCCCTTCCCCCTGTCCAGCCGCCCTGTTGCCCCATGCAGCCCCAGCAGGTTGTGATTGGCCGGTATTAGTGGAAGGTGTTGGTTGGGTCAGACCAGAACAGGGCGAAAAGGGACTTCATAGGGGGTGACCCCAGGACCACTTCCTGTCTGACCTTTGGACATCTGGGGAAGTGATTGGTCCTCTCCCCCCTGGTGGGGCGGTCGGGGTTACCCCTCTGTGTTTTGCCACGCAAATGATTTGTGGTTCCTGCCTCGGTGAATGGGGCTGCCCCTAATGGTCATTTCAGCTAAGTGGATGGGTCAGACAGACCTGTTCTAAAAAGGTGAGCAGACAGGATCCTGAGCATCTCTCTCTCTCTCTCTCTCTCTCTCTCTCTCTCTCTCTCTCTCTCTCTCTCTCTCTCTCTCTCTCTCTCTCTCTCTCTCTCTCTCTCTCTCTCTCTCTCTCTCTCTCTCTCTCTCTCTCTCTCTCTCTCCTCTCTCTCTCTCTCTCTCTCTCTCCTCTCTCTCCTCTCTCTCTCTCTCTCTCTCTCTCTCTCTCTCTCTCTCTTCCTCCCTCCTCCCCCACCTCCCTCTCTCCTTCCTCCCAAATTCAGGCCTTGTTTATGAAGAGGGATTTATAGGTCTGAGAGGGGCTGTTAACTGGCGGTGGCTTCCACTGTGCAGAGTGCTCTATCTACTGGGCTCTGTTCTGCCATGTTTGGGTCTGAGGTGGAGAGTAGTGGTGTCTCACACACACACACACACACACACACCTCCCACTGTGCCCTGTTAGAATTCCTCTGATGGGACCCTCGTGGCAGGGTAAGGAGGTAAGCCCTAGCCCTGCTTCAGGCACTCCTATGCAGCCTTGGGCGGGGGTGGGGGGGGGGTGGGTACCCCACCTTTGTTCCCGGCAAGCACAAGAAAATAAAGGGGTCGCTTACTCTAGCCGTGGTGGCCTGAGCTGACTTGAGCTATTTTACTTTCAATCAGAGGAGCAGGCTGAGCCAACCTTAGCCCAGACTCTGGAGCCTGCAGCCTATAACCTCCAGCTGTTAGAGCAGCCAGCCTGTGTGGTTACACTGTTATAGTGGTGATACACACACACACACACACACATGCACGCTGGCACACAGGAGAACACACCACACCTCCCACTGAATCCTGTTAGAATTCCTCTTGGTAGGAACAGGATGGGGGCAGAGGGTCTCTCTCTCCTTGCTACCGGAATCTAACAGCACTATCAAGGTGACATTTACTGTAGCGGAGGTCATGTCTAACTGTAGATGTTACAAGCCCCTCCAGACCCTCTCTGCCCCCATGTCATACATATTTAATATCACACCACATGACATCCCTGCATATAGAGTCCTCATTAAAAAAAAACAAGGTTAAACATGCTAAAGAGTTGACAAGGCTGGGAGTCCCAGGCTAGGTCTGAAATAGCACTCTATTTAGCATGAAGTGCACTACATTTTTAGAAGGAAAAAAAATATATATATATATATTACTTTTTTATTTTATTTATCAGTTAAGAACAAATTCTTATTTACATTGACGGCCTACACCGGCCAAACTCAGACGACACTAGGCCAATTGTGCGCCGCCCTATGGGACTCCCAATCATGGCCGGTTGTGATACAGCCTGGATTCGAACCAGGGAGTCTGTAGTGACACCTCTAGCACTGCGATGCAGTGCCTTAGACCGCTACGTCACTTGGGAGCTATCTAGAACCTAAAAGCGTTCTTTGGTTTTCCCTATAGGAGAACCCTTTGAATAACCTTTTATGGATCCAGGTAGAACCCTTTTCGGTTCCATGTAGAATCCATTCCACAGAGGGTTCTACATGGAACCCATAAGGTTTTTTACCTGTAACCAAAAAGGGTTCTACCTGGAACCAAAAAGAGTTCTCCTAAGAGTGTACATTTGACCAGAGGCTCGGGTCAAAAGTAGTGCACTAAATTATATAGGGAATATTTTTAGATGTAGCCATTTCAGACACAACCCCAGACAATGCCCATCTCTTTCCCAGATGACCTTCCTTCCCTCCTTCACAGACACATTCCCTCGGTGTACGGTTCCCTGGGTGTACACATTCCCTGGGTGTACGGTTGTGGTGGTGGTGTTTGGGCTTCACAGACACATTCACTGGCTATAAGGTAGTGGTGGTGGTGTTTGGCCTTCACAGACAGGTGTCTGGGGTTGTTATGTAGTACGGCAGTAATTAGCAGGCCCTCCTGAGCAGTAAACCTCCAGAGGATCCGGAAGAATCTAGTGTTTTTACAAAGGAAGGACAAGAGAGGAAGAGGAAGAGGGGAGGACAGCATGTCTGGAGAACCCACTCCCCCCCCCCCCCCATCTTAACACCCTTCTTACCCCCTCCTCTGAGATTCCACAGGAGAATGGCTTCAGCTTTCACACCAAACATGTTATTTGGGTGCAACTGAGACATCGGCTCGGAGAGTTTTTGCTTGTTTCTTATCGCAATTACTGACATCTTCTGAGCGCTAGTATAATTCCAAAACAAGAGGTAACCAAACAGTAGACGTAGGGAAGAACAAAACTGCTATTCTACATTTTCTGTCTTGGGGTTCACTCTGTTTCTTCTGTGCATGTGCAGACAGACCGACCGACCCCTACCTAAACCTGGCCCCCGTTACCACGACTACTCCCCAGCTATGCCACTGCTGTGCTTGCTCATTTGTAAAGTGCAAATCTCTTCACCTTTCTAAAAAGGACTGATAACAGTAGATGGTGATCATCCCTCAACAGTTAGCCTATAGATGGCCATCTTAACGGCCTCCCGTTGTCTCTCCTTTGATCGTTCACATTTTATGCCTGCTCTCTTTACTTCTGCCAGAATTGATTTCCTTTCACACTATTTCATTTCTGGCTCTTTCCCCTGTTCTTTAACACACACATACACATGCATGCATGCACGCACAAACACCCCTAGTCATTATTTGCATTGGGGGTCTTCAATATTTCATTGGAACGTGGTAATCACATTACACCACTAGATCCTGTGCAGATACCACCGTATTATGGGTGAGAATTTACCACATTATTAGCAGGCTGTAATCTATGGGGTGTCATGGCACGTTCAGATAGAAAGCAGTTAAGCATAGGGGCTTATATTCAGTGGTAGTAGACTAGACTATAGAAGCTACGTATCAAAAGAAACCCTTTCCCCTATTTAGTGCCCTACTTTTAAACAGGGGCCATAGGACTGAGTGTACAAAACATTAAAAACACCCCCGACTTTTGCCCTCAGAACAGCCTCAGTTCGTCGAGGCATGGACTCTACAAGATATCGAAAGCGTTCCACAGGGTTGCTGGCCCATGTTGACTCCAATGCTTCCCAAAGTTTTGTCAAGTTGGCTGGTGGACCATTCTTGATACACATGGGAAACTGTTGAGTGTGAAAAACCCAGCAGAGTTGCAGTTTTTGACACACTCAAACCTGTGTGCCTGGCACCTACTACCATACCTTGTTCAAAGGCACTTAAATCTTTTGTCTTGCCCATTCACGCCCAGAATGTCACACATACACAATCCATGTCTCAACTGTCTCAAGGCTTAAGAATCCTTCTTTAACCTCTTTCCTTCCCTTCATCTACACTGATTGAAGTGGATTGAACAGGTGGCATCAATAAGCGATCACCTGGATTCACCTGGTCAGTATATGTCATGGAAAGAGCAATGTTTTGTACACTCAGTGTATATGAAATAGGGTGCCGTTTGGGATTCAGACAGAGACACTGGGCTCTCACACCATGGCATGTAAGATAAATACAGCAGCAGACCACTGAGTAGTGTGTTAAAGCATTGTCACTCACCCTGTTTTAGATGTAAGACGAATGTGACGGGAGTCGGGGTGAGGAGGGAGAGTGAGGGAGAGCGAGAGTGCTCCCTGATAAAGGGCTTTGTTAACCTTAGGTCGCACTAGACTGAATGGAGGGGAAAATTAGGCCTGATATGATGATAGTCATACAGGAGACTGCTGAAGGGTGAAAGGGGGGGTGGCAGCTGCTAGGTAGTGTTGCTCTAAGAACATGTAAGATGTAGGGATTCCGAACCAAACAAGTTATTTTTTTATTATGACTTACTGTATTAGAAAGATCGGTAATATGTAGTAGGCCTATGTGTCTATGGGATTGGTATAAAGTGTCATATCTGCCTATGAGTTGTCATGGCGCTACAAACAGCAGATGTGAGAAGTCACGCTTATTCCTCAACAACATTATCACATCTTGTTTTTATTAGACTACCCAGCAGTAAACACCCAATACTACTGTATATCTCTACATCTGGCCTCAGAGACTTACATGATTGTGTTTCACATAAACTCAGACCCCAGCTGCTCTCAGTATATTCCCTTGCCAGGACCCCCCTCAAAATGAGTCAAATTCTCAGCACTCTGCTCGGTTTTTTCCCACCACAGAGTGGTTTTGTTATAGGCTATGGCAATGAGTCCACAGTGTCCAGCCCAACACCACACAGCCATACTCACTCAGTAGACAGTAAACACAACCCAGGGCACAGTAGCTACCTACAGGCTGGGCTGTAGACATCTCTCTGCTGAGGTTAGGCAGTGATAAAGAGAATTAAATGCAGGCTAATCACCTGCTTCCAATGGTCAGTCAAAATGAGAATGGAACTGAGAGTGCAGCGGCGGCAGCGGTAGCGGTAGCTGGAAATGGCCATGGAGCTCTGCTGTGATTGATTCTGTGGTTAAAGATGCCCGGGGACAGAACCCATTACCGTGGTGTGACTAGGTAAAGGAGAGAGACAGCTGGGGTTTCCTCCAGATCTCTCACCCAGAGCAGGGGAGAAGAGGCAGCCACTTAGCCCTGTCTGAGAGGGCTCTGAAAGGGGGAGATCTCAACCCTACTCCCTTCTGCCCAATCCCACTCACTCAGGTCAGGATTTACATTTAGCTGGTCAGACCATATTACTATAGGCTCAAGTAGGGTTGGAAATTCCGTTAACTTTCCCAAAATTCCCAGGTTTTCCAAAAATCCTGGTTGAAATCCTGGGAATTTTTGGAAAGTTACCAAAATGTTGCAACCCTAGGCTCAAGGTAGTGGTGTACAAGTTTGATGCAGAAAAGACGGTTGAGACACATTGTTATAAACACATTTTTAGGGCTTTGTTAGTTTGTATAGTAGTAAGCGATTAATGTGGGGCAATGACAAGTATCTAACTGCACCAACCAGTGTTTGCTTTAGCCAGTGGTGTGCAGTAGGTACGTATATAACCAGTGGTGTGCAGTAGGTACGTATATAACCAGTGGTGTGCAGTAGGTACGTATATAACCAGTGGTGTGCAGTAGGTATGTATATAACCAGTGGTGTGCAGTAGGTACGTATATAACCAGTGGTGTGCAGTAGGTACGTATATAACCAGTGGTGTGCAGTAGGTACGTATATATAACCAGTGGTGTGCAGTAGGTACGTATATATAACCAGTGGTGTGCAGTAGGTACGTATATAACCAGTGGTGTGCAGTAGCTACGTATATAACCAGTGTCTATATGCCACTAGCTCCCGTTGATATCACACCAGTCATTACAGAGTTAGAAGCAAAGACCCCCCGCTCGTTTGTCGGCAAAGAGATCTATAAAAGAGGCCCTCAATAGAGAGAGAGAAAGAGAGAGATAGGATAAAAGAGAGAGAAAGAGAGTAGACAAAGTGAGGCCCAACTCACTTTCCTACAGCAATCCAAAACCGCTCTCTATCTCCTCCCAAAATGACACAGTTACGTGATCACAACACCAGGAAGAGTGTCTATCTATATAAGACAGTTTGGCTTGTTACACCAGCCAACTGAGCAGAATATAACATGATGATTTGCTAGCTGCTATCAAGTCCCTCTCAAAGCCACCCCCTGAGGTGAAGTTCTAGTGTAGTCCCCCCCTCCCCACACCACACACACACACACACCCAAGACACTAACCATGGCGCCACTACCACCTCCAGCACCACACAGACCCAACTGTGTGTTTGTGTGTGTGTGTGTGTGCATGTGCGTGCATATGTGTTAAGTGTGTGCATGTGCATGTGTGTGTGTGTGTGGAATCATCTGCTTCCTGAGAGATTCGCAATCCACCCTGGTGATAAATCAGGCCCAGTGTTAATTGGTACGAAAACAACACTTTGGCAGTATATAATGTTTTATGTGTCTTTCATGTCCTTTATTATAATACTAATGAGGAGCTGTATAGAGAGAGAGAGAGAGAGAGAGAGAGAGAGAGAGAGAGAGAGAGAGAGAGAGAGAGAGAGCGAGAGTGTCGGCGCAGTGCAGAGCGGCAAAGGATAAGCTCCTTAGCAGGATCACCGGGATCTGAGAGCTGCAACACAGAACAGGCGGAACACAATCAGCCAGGCTCTCATTTGCAATCAGTAATTAGTATGCAAATGAGCCCAGGGGATCACACAAGTACTAGTGTATTACAAGGGTCTGATTATGACTCCTCTGGGCCTCCTCACCTCCCTCAGCTGGTGCCAAGTATTACATACCAGCACGCCGTTTGCTCCCCTACCTGTCAGTCTGGGCTCCTGGCCTATCAGCTGGGAGAATAGGCCTGAGTGGATGGGGGGTTTTCATAGCGGTCCAATGACGTGAGAGCTGGGTTTTTCTGGTGACCTTCTGTGTCTGTCCCAGCCTCTCTAGTCTTAAGTGCTGTCCAGGCATGGCTTTCTACAGCTAATCTGCTGCCATTCAGAGACAATGGCTGTACATTTGATTGCTTGCCAGAAATGAACAAGCCCACCAAGGGAAATGGAAATTGTTGCTCCATTTTTGAATGGTTGAAATGACAAGATATTTGGTCATAGAATATTATTCTGTATTGATGGGGTACACTACACCCCCATAATATATCCACTATAATAGAACACATTTCATGTAGTATACTATACATACCCGTTGTTAAACATGATGTTGTGGAACAGTTTGATGGATTGTAACAGTGCAGTGTTTATCCTGCTGACCAATTGAATGGAAAACCACAATGTATTGTATGTGACACTATGACAAATAGGCAGGAGGCTTTTAGCTAGGTTGCTGAGGGTGAATATTACTCTCCCTTGCTAGCTGGGAAAAGGGGGTGAGAGCATCACACACAAACACACACATACACACACACACACACACACAGAGAGAGAAGCATCGCATCACCAGGCCTCTAAATTAATCCCTACAGGCTGTGAGGAAGATTGGGGCCCATTATGGCGAGCAGTGTCCTCTGACACCCCGGCCTGAAAGAGTGGCTGCCAATTGAATCCCCTGCCAAACGGCGTCCGGCTCTGCCAGTGATTTTCCCCGTGACCTGATTTAAGGAGAACAGAGAGAAGCAGGATCTATAACACCCTGACTGCCCTCTCCCTTCATTCTCCTACAGAGCCAGGGATAGTCAGGCAAGGCATATTGGCTGTGGAGATTATAGGTGTATTGATGGGATGGGAAGGATGTGCTGGGTCTAGGGGGACTGGGGGGGGGGGGGGGGGGTCCTGGGAGGAGAGGATGCTGATCTGCTCTGCTCTCACCAAGAGGGAGCCATTGATGCTGGCTCAGGTCCATCCACAGCAGCCCCAGCCCCATCCCCAGCCCCATCCCCAGCCCCAGCCCCAGGCTGACACACACGCAGCTCCTCACAGCTCCTCCAGTCTATGGCGGTGTAGAGCAGTGGAGGAGTCAGTGTACTCTGACTGCCCTTGGCTGAACACTCAAGCTGAACAACATCCAGTGCAGGACGGCAAGATGTTGGCCCCTTACTGGAAAATATCCACCATCCATTATACACACAATGGGTAGTGCAGAGCAAAGCTCATAAATGTGCCATTGATTCCCTATGCTTTGGTATAGGGGTTAACTTATGCTGTCCCTCCCAGAGCCACCCAGGGATAGTGAGCTATTGTCCACCAGACAAGCAGGAGGTGTACTATAAGATATGCCTGGACACAGTTTTTTTTCTCCCTCCACACTGCAATAAAAGGCCTCGGCATTGGCTCTTCATCCAGGCCAGTTACGATCTGTCTCGTTGGTTTGGTTTACAGAAGACTGTGATCACTCAGGCAAGCAGGGAAGCCAGTAAATCACTGTAGTAAAATTCTCAGAGAAAAGGCATCACTAGTCAGCCGTTGCCCTGTCTCAATTGAGTGTGCCTGGATATTATGTGTGGTTTTGTTTGGGTGTCACTAGCCTCTCCATCTGTGATACTATCCACCACTCCACATTCCTCTCTTTACTCCTCCATAGTGTAATAGGTGCAGAGAGGTCCCCATCATGTACCTAAGGTCCTCCTCCTCCTCCCCCTCCTCCTCCTCCTCCTCCTCCTCTACCTCCTCTCCTCCTCTCCACCTCATCCTCGTCCTCCTCTCCTTCTCCTCCTTCTCCTCCTCTCCTCCTCTCCACTTCGTCCTCCTCTCCTTCTCCTCCTCTCCTCCTCCCCACCTCCTCCTCCTCGTCGTCGTCCTCCTCCTCTCCCTCCTCTCCCTCCTCCTCCTCCTCCTCCTCCTCCTCCTCCTCCTCCTCCTCCTCCTCCTCTTCCTTCTCAGCCTCATCCTCCCTTCCTCTCCTCCTTCTCTCCTCAGCCTCCTGGGTGACAGCAGTACTACTGATGCTCCAGCAGGCCAAATGCTCCACAGGGGGCTCGTTCCACCAAGCAAATATTATTGCACACTGGAATAATTTATAAGGACCCCCCTAAACAACCTTCCCTCCCTCCATCCCCCTACCTCCCATCCCATCCCATCCCCTTTCTGGTGGCAGAGGCTCATAGAGGTGGTATTTATTAGTGGATCTTTTCCTCCCTGCCTCCAATATTTCATCCAGTGAAAAGGGACGGGATGGGGGTGTATGGGGGGGTTTGGTGGTGGGGGAGGATAATGACACACACTACACCACCACCGTGGCCTTCTCTCTGCTGGCTGCTGTGACAGCTGTAATTGTGGAGCACATTAAAAGGAAGAGCAGGGAACACCTACCCCACCTTTCTCTCCCTGAAAGGACATGTGAGCTGCTCCAAATATCAAATACGTCAGAACCCGAGTGCTTTGATGAGTGCTATCCTGTCTTAATGTTTAGATTTTTGATGTCATAATTATAGGTGTTGGTTTGAACCTCTCGAAACAACGCTTAGGCCTTCTGTTAAATATATGAGAAAAGGGACATCTTTCTTAGAATTGAGGGGAGGGAGACTGTGAATATGTGGTGGCAGTGTATAGAATTTAGATTAAAAGGTTTGAAGACAAGGCCCGAGGGGTCAAACTAAATGTCACATGAATAACAATGAGGCATGTGTATAAATTGGTTGCAGGTGCCTTTGGTCAACAATGGTCAGGCCACCACCATATTTTCCACCCAATTACAAATGGGTAACGCGCCTAATGTATACCGTCTAAATAACACGTTTAATTGTATACCGTCTAAATGGAGCGTCAAAACGTATCCCGTCTAAATGACGCGTCTAAATGCATCCCGTCTAAATGACGCATCTAAATGTATCCAATCGAAATTACGCGTCTAAATGTATCCAATCGAAATGTGAGTTTATAACTCTTTCATTAGCTATTTTAGCCCTCCAGTCCCTGCCATTATAGAGGCACTGTCTCATTTCTTTGTCTCGTCCCCTCTAGCCTAGCCCCTCTTAATGCTGGGAACGTGACCAGGCAGGTGGACTAAGGTTTGTCTGAGTGTGTGTGAGCTGGGACTATGGGAGGGAGTTCACCCTACCCTACCCTGTCACTGTCCTGGCACTCACAGTGTGGTTATTGGAGCTTAATGATGCTATTCTGCCATCCTCTCTCAGCTCAATGGTGGTCCTTTTCAAGGTGGACAGCTCCGAATAGGGTTCCATTCCTGGGGAGGGGTTAGGGGGGTGTAGAAGGGTGTATAGATACCCCCTGGGAGACCCCTCCCCCAGTGGCTGTATTGTCTCCTTGGGCAAACATTCCCACAGAAAGGCAGGGGGGACAAACCATTTGGCTCCCCCAGCTTGTGGTTATTTTTCTGGGCTAGAGGAGGTCCCTGCCAGTCAACAGCTGGACACGACGTGACAAATTGGGGGCTTTGTCTTTCCGAGGAGGTGGGGGAGTGGAGGCCAAGTGGCTTAGGGAGTTGACATTGAAAGGATGTGTAGCCAATAGAATGGATTGTGAATTGGCCCCCCGCCCCAAAATGTACAATGCAAATGTCCACAGTGTAAAGGAAAATATGGTCCCGCTTTGTTATAAAGTAAAACGCTCAACTTCATTGAGGTGATAGAGAATTCCTCTGGAGACCACAGGTGAGACGAAACGCTGATATAAGGATTTTTTACTTGGATTTTGTTACAACAGTGGATTTGGTTACAAATGAGTCTCCGCAAACCTTGTTAAACAACCCAGAATAGCAAAACATCTCACCACTGTAATTATTTGCTGGATTCTGAGCAGCCATAAAACAGGCTCTGAGCTTTGGCTTTTAAAGCTTTACTGTGATTGGGTATAAACCAAGTGGCCCTCAGACTTAAAGGGGGGATGATACCAGATTTCTTAGTCATCATACTGGGCTCAGACCTTAGCTCCTCGGCAAGCGGCAGCCATTTTAACTGATCTCTCTCCTCTGTATTGTAGTAGGCCTGGTGGTGGTGGGAGCAGAAATGGGGGCAAGGGTGGAGGGACGGGTGAGGCATGTTGTGTGTGGGGTCCTGCCTGGTTGCCAGGGTGACGGGGGGCCTGGTATATTGGCTGGAGGGAGGGAGTATTGGCCTGACCCAGGGAGATGGGGTGGTGGGAGGCAGGTGGGGTGCACTGTTTTACTCCCCCTCTCTCCTCTTCTCCCGTCCTTCGGCCCCCCAGACTCAGAGGAGCAGAGGAGTTTGTTTGCCCAGTGGAGGATTGGCTTAGCAGTGCTGGCTGAGTTGGTTGTAGGCTAAAAGGAGGTGCAGGCGTTTAGACCCAGACCATGTTAAGTAATTAGGGAGAGCTTACAGGGCCATTTCCACAACAGCTGTTCCGAGAGCAAACAGAGAGCTGCCCAGAGGGAGCCGCAGATGCATTGTGATCTGTTTGTGGGAACAAGGTTGCCAAATACAATATGGCAGCATGTGCAGCCCAGACATCCAGAGATGTCCAACCGGAGTTTGTGTATGGAAGCACAAACACTATTACAATAGCAGCACAGAACAGGGTACAAAGCGACCAACTAGTCTTGGGTTTGATCTGACCAGTAAATGGACCAATACACAAAATATGCAGTTTCCGGCACTTTTTCAAGATGAACTAATACACCCACTGATGATATTCAGGTTAGAATTCAGGTTTCAAAGACCTGTTGAATTTAAGGGAAACATTTTTTTTAATGTGAGAGGTTTTTTTTCTCTCCATGAAGAGAAGACCTGCCCTGCCTGTCTATCCCTGTAGTCTGTCTGATGTCATATGGGACCCAGTTGGAGTCCCTGTGTTAAATAAATGTCTGGGGAGATGGCCCATGTGTTAGCCATGTTACAATAACAGCCCCCGCATCCCATGTCCCGGCAGGCCCCAGTGTGGCACTGCAAGGCCCGGGGGAACCAGAGGGGGTGGGGGGGCAGGTGAACTCATGCCTAACAGAGGGCCCTTCCTATGGGCCGGCTCCTCAGCCAAGGTCCAGGCTTTACCCAGGGCCTTGTATATTTTCCTGGTTCCTCTTTATTTATCCACTGCAAATCCATCTGGAGCAGCATCAAAGGAATTTCCCCCCTTCTCTCTCTCTTCCCTCTCTTCCCCCCCAAAACCACCAAGGTTGAGAGAGAGAAAAACAAGGTGTAACAGTGTTAGAGCGTCTGGCATGTTTATCTTGCTGTCTTAAACTTTTAACATGAACTCTATCGTCTTAAACTTTTAACATTGGGAAAGGGAGGGGCTTTGCCTTGCCGTTATTTCCCGTAGCTCATTTATTAGACGGGTTACGAGCCATGCCATTGGAACACACAAGCTATTTTAAAGGGACTTTAGAGGGGTTTTCCCTCTCTAATGCTTAGTATTTGTTTAGGTAGTTTGGGGTTGCTGCCATAACATTTCTCACCTTATTTTGTCTAGGTAGAGAGCAGGTGTCATCCATTTTGCAGCTTCGAGGGCTTCCATCAAGTCTTATGGTACCCATATTCTACTCTACTCTACCTCAGTTACAGCATTCTTGCTGTTGGCTATACACTCTCTATGAAACCAGCATGTTATGTGGATGCTTAGTGTAAGCCCTATCAGCATTCTTGCTGTTAGTTATACACTCCAGTGTGTACGAAACCAGTATGCTTAGAGCTAGCATTCGCCCTAACGAGGCACTACATATTGTTAAAGGCGTAACTCTTTAACCGCACCATGAGCAAACCATTAAATCAATAAGCCTGGATCATTTCAAAAGCATCCAATTAAACTTGGTCGTACAGCACTGCGTTCAAATACACTGATTTTCTCAGTCTGTGGGACATGGAAACACACTCACAAACACACACACACGTTTAGCTACGAGTCTGTCTCCTCTCCCCCCTATACTGTATGTATCGGGCGGCAGAGGCCTTTCATGTGGCTCCCCGCTCTCCTTCCTAATAGCCTGCTTTGTCTGCTAGCCTGATGGGCTGTTTTCATAGCTCAAGCTGTGGCAGGGAGGGGGCAGAGTGTCAGCAGGAACAGAATATCCACTCCATCAGGCCTCTGTGTCAAACAATACAAACATGATCTCTGTATTTGGAGAGAAGCTGCGCACCGCTTGCCACACAGGAAAGGCTGAGGAAAAAGTGTAGTCGGCGGCGTGGTATCATTTAAACCCAGTGGCATGGAATGATAAATAAAACCCACAGTGTTTCGCCTCTCAGTCATGGCTGTTTGAGCTGGCAGAGAGAGGCCGCACCAGAGCCTCATCCTTCTCTCTCTCTCTCTCTCTCTCTCACTCTCTCTCTCTCTCTCTCTCTCTCCCTTCTTTCCCGTCCCTGCCTTGTCTGTGTGGGTATGATGGGTGAAGCATGTGTTAAGGGCTCTCAATGACGGCCTGCGTCCCCCCCATGTACCCCTCCTCCACCCCAACCCTCCTCCCACCCTCCTGCTTGGCATCTGTTAAGCTGCTAAAGAGAAAGTTGTGTGCTGAGACCGGTCCGTCTTGCTGGGTGGATTTGAACAAGCACATGCCTGTTCTACCCCGGTGGCCTATGAAATTAGAAAATCAGCCACTGTGATGCCGACGGGAGCAGGGCTTGGGTGATAAATCTGTGAGGGCTTTTTTGCATGTGTGTGTGTGTGCGTGTGTGTGTGTGCGCGTGTGCATGTGTGTGTATGTGTAGATCCATTGAACCAGGGGGTTGAGATTTGGGGATTTGATTTCACACCAGCAAACATCTGTGTCAGGAAACCCATCACCTTAAATGCATGACATTAAAACATGTATGAGTTAATTCTTTAGCTCCACTGACATTAATTTCTTATCATTTGGCTTGTTTTTTATTTCTGTGAATATTCCTCCCAGGAGTATTAGAGGTCACATTACTAATCTATAGCACTCACACAGGAAGGGTCCGCCATCGTGTGACATAAAGGTCAGATATTGAATAATAAATGAGCCCTAGTACAACACACATTTAAGAGTCATACGGTCTATATTATAATATGTTAACTGGTCTGTCCTCCATTTTTGCTTTCGTTACAGATATTTTTCTTGATTTTTCCTATCTTGTGTGTGTGTATTTCTTGCATTTACGGAAACATACGTAAATATAGTCTTGTAATGATAGCCTAGTCATAGTTTTCTGCAGCCGGCTTACCAGTCTGGTTCAAACCAAAATAACAATTATGTCATGCCTTCATGTCTATGGCAAAGGATACTGTCCTGAACCAGCTGATAATATCTAGATCATATCTAGTCTGTGAGGAGAACAAGACTCTTTCATCTGTACCTCAGAGGCAGGTAGAGAGAGGTGCCCACTGTGGTCTGTGGTGTGCTGGTAACATACACACCTGTTTAAGGTGTTTCCGCACCACTTAGACAGAAGCATAGGGGCCAGTGGCCAGTACATCAGAGCTTAATGACCCTTCCCCACAGCACTACAACCTAGGTGATAGACCAGGCACAGATATGTCACTCTGCAACACAGACAGATTTCTCAGGTGTGTCCTGTGCTTTATGAGGGGTCAGGAGCTCCGTGCCAGCTCATTGGCTCTGATCGAGCTCCGTGCCAGCTCATTGGCTCTGGTTGAGCTCTGTGCCAGCTCATTGGCTCTGGTTGAGCTCCGTGCCAGCTCATTGGCTTTGAGAACTATTAACCTCCCCTCTCCAGACACAGCTGTCTCAGGTGCAGTACAGCAGGCCACAGACTGACTGACTCCCCACTCCTCCTACTCCTTAAGGAGGCTCATGACAAGCACAGTCAAGCAGGCAGACATGGGCAGTTTGTCCCGTACAGGAAAGGCCTTAGCTCAGCACAAACACTGGGACACCCTAAATGTAAGTGTTTGGTTGTTCCAGCTAGTGTGTTTTCTACAACTCCCCTGGTGGTATGTAGAGTACTGTGTTTCTCATGGTCATATATACAGAGTGAACAAAACATTAGGAACTGCTCTTTCCATGACATGAATTGAACAGGTGAATCCAGGTGAAAGCTATAATCAACTTGACACAACTGTGGGAAGCATTGGTGTCAACATGGGCCAGCATCCCTGTGGAACGCTTTCGACACCTTGTAGAGTCCATGCCCCGACTAATTAAGCCTGTTCGGAGGGCAAAAGGGGGTTTCCATTTATTTTATTTTTCTATTTTTCTGTCAGCCAAATGCCCACATTGCACAGTTTCTCTAGAAATCAATCAGATCAAGCCCGAACTGTGAGATGTAGTAGGGAGTTGTAGTTTCCAACAGGCAAATATTCTAAATAGTTTAGCTCAGAAAATGTGGTAATTAACTACCATGACCATAATCCCTTGTGCGCCTACTTGTTCTGTGTTTATTTTACGCCTGCTATGAAAAGAGACAGAAGAATGCACTATTCAGAGGGATAGGGGATAGAGTCCAGTTGCTTCGCGAGGTATCTCTACCTGAAAATACATGATCTAAGTGATTGATAGTTGGTATTCAGCAGTCATAAAAGTATGCCTTATTTACTTTGAAGAACTACTAAAATAGGGATTTTGTCAGACAGCACTGTCTGCCACAGTGGACGAATCATAATACCCATAAAACACGGAAATGATTCCAATGGTTTTTCTGCCATAAATTTTTCACATTGTGAATTTTACAAAAAAATCTAATTAATTGTGTGTTTGGTAGCTGTGTAATTCTCTCTCGGACAAGGTGAGCTTTATTAATATATTAGTCTCAATTTACTCCAAAAAATGTGCAATGCTAATTTTTTATAAAAGTTACCTTTCCGAGAGAAATTTGCGAGTTAATCAAAACGTCAGGCCAAGGTCAGCCTACACAAAACATAGACCTTATATAAAGTAGTTCTAAAATCCCAGACGAAAAAATGAATGGTGAAAAAATTATTGGAACCATTTCAATCTTATTGTGGTACTCAATAGGCAGCAGCTGTATAGTGATGAGATGATGACTTGGAATTAAAAAATAAAGTCATCAAATAAAACAAATGTAATATTACACAACAACTGAAATCTTTTATTAGAGAAAAGTCATGTGAATACATTTTAGGAAAAATATATATTCTGTGTTGTTATAGCATTCAACCGACATAATGCGGAGTGCATTTAATGTAAAAAAAATAATAATTAAAATTAATCGAACCGAAACCCAAACAACCTCAAAACGCTCAGTACTATCAACTAGCTTAATTCAAACAGTGTTCATTACCATCATATTGTTATCTAGTGGCTTCACGACCGGGCCTTAAACCAACCACAAAATCAGAGTGAAGATTTAAGAGCTGTTTAAAAGGGCTGACATTCAGAGCAGCAAGGCCCTGTTCTGAATCTCATATTGTGTTGGAGCAGAGGAGGCATCTTCACGCCTGCATCCCAAATGGAACCCTATTCCCTACAAAGTGCACTTCTTTTGTCCAGGGCCCTATGGGGCTCTGGTCAAAAGAAGTGTACAACATAGGGAATAAGGTGCCATTTGGGACACGGCCCATGTGTCAGCTCCAGGGTCCCTGAGGGGCCTGGATTGCCCTCTGTCTGTTAGTCAGGCCTCTCCCCCCAGGAAGCACCAGCCTGGCTCCTCTTCCTGCAGCTCCTGCCTGGACCCCCATGTTGTGACTCCTGACAAGTCCTCCAATTTGCTCAGCTGTGTGAAAAGGCAGAGAGGCCATTGATATCTTCCCATTTATAAATGATCAGGCCCTGGGCTCGTGTTTCAGACCTGGTGGGCCCTGGCTGTCCCCCTGAGTCCCTCAGCTCCTCCAGCAGAGCTCCTCCAATCCCCCACCTTTCAGACTCAGATCACATACCAACTGCCTCTGCGACTGGCTGGCTACCACCACCCTGCCTGCCACACACTGAAACCCAGAGTAGCGGCCATTGATCTAGTCCCTTCTTAGATTTTAACACAGCTCCATCAGTTAGAGGAGCAGTTGGGGACCGTGTGTGTGTGTGTGTGTGTGTGTGTGTGCATGTGTGTCTAGCAAGGAGGATGAGGTAGCAGTAGCACATTTATCCCTGATATTAATGAAGGTCGAAAGGATACCACTGTCACCCTCCATGACCAGTTAGATAATACCGTTTATTGAAAATATTAAGACCATGGCACTACCAATATACTAAAAAGCAAATGATTATAGCATTAATCAATATAATCACCTCACAAGGAGAGGATGCTGTGTCAGGAGGAATGAGATCTCCATCGATTGGTTGTACTCACATGGTTCCTTCCTTCATATTCCTCAGCAGTAAGCAGCAGGTACCAAGGCCCAGAGGCCTTCCATTCATTGCCTGATACAACACACACACTCAGCTATCAGTTTTCATTTCACACCTAATAATGTTACATTGTGAATAGCAGTGTAGGCTGTATAAAATTCCATTCTCATCAAATGCTTCACAATTTAAAAAATATTTTCAAATGTCGTGATTGAAAGAAAAAAAACATGCTTGGATGCTGGTTGGAGACAGTGAGAAAATAAATCCAATGTGGCTTGTTAATTGTTCTAGTTCCTGTCTGTTGGACGAACACTCTTCTTCCTATATCACTCAGTCAGTCAGTCTCATCCTCCCCTCACCTCATCCACTGTCCACCATTTTTCCTGCTGTGGTGGATTCCTTAAAACCTGATCCTGGCTGATTTTCAGGCCTTCCTGATCAATTTTCCTGGGTGAAAATAAGAGGATACAAAAGCATGTTAGACGCTCTGGAATCAGATCCAATCCATTAGAGGAGATCAATACACAGGAGGCAAAAGGGAGAAAAAAGAGCCGTTAGTGTTGACAAACCAAATAAATACAGATGCGCAAGAGAGGAGAAATTAGATTACTGTCAAAGAATCTAAGCACAACACTTTTAACCCCTAACCTAACAATCTGTGTTTACACCGCAGCACAAGGGCGAGGGAGGGGACAGGAGGGGACGAGAAAGACTTGAGAGCTCAGACATGGGCTACAGGCACGCTGTGGTAGCTAGCAGAAATGTCTGTTTTACAACCTCCCAAGGGATACTGGGTGGCATTCTAAATGCTAGTATACTACATTTGAAGTATTTAGCAGACACTCTTATACAGAGCAACTTAAGTTAAGTGCCTTGCTCAAGGGCACATCGACAGATTTTTCACCTAGTTCGCTCAGGGATTCGAACCAGCAACCTTTCAGTTACTGGCCCAAACTTTTAACCGCTAGGCTACCTGCCGCCCGTGATGTATGATTCTATTTCAATGTTGTGATGCATGCATAATGTAAAAGATTGATATTGAGTATTAAAATGCCTGTTAAAATTATCTAAATTGTACTTGTGTGCAAATTCATACATTATCATTGAGACACATTTCAAATTCATACATTAGCATTGAGACACATTTCAAATTCATACGTTATCCTTGAGACATGTTTCTGATACTGCTTTTCTATTTTATCTTCTCTTTTTTCCATGCACCCGATCTCCATTTATTCTGGGTCTTAATTTCAGGTAAGTCAATCTTCTTATCTTTTGATTCCTAAAAATACAAAACTCATCCAATAAACCTCTTATGGATGACATCGACATTGTTCTGCCTGAAAAAACTAACTCAATTAGTTCTTACAATGGCAAAAGCCACATACTCACACTCCATGAATTATGATTGTCTACATATGGGTATTACAAAGTACGAGCCGCCACCCAATTACTTCACAATATATGTTCTACCAGCCAAGTTCGATCAGCTAAGTACATTTTTTAAGTGTTAGCAGGGTAGTGAAAACGCAACCTGTTGGAATGCAGACACTATTTTATGCCTCCCTCCCTCCCCTCCCCCCTCCCCTCCCCCCTCCCCTCCCCTCCCCTCCCCCTTTCATAACTCCATAGCCATGGTCTGCTTTCCAGATGGAGCCCCATGCAGCATGGTAAAAAAACTGGCACTGTCAGTTTCCCCCACCTTCCCCCACTGCCCCCTCTGCTCCCCGCTTCCAGCCACAAAACCGAGGGTGGTAGTTGGTAGTGGCATCTTTATCTCTCTCTTTAACTCTAGACAACCATCAGGGTGAGGGGAAGAGATGGAGGATCTAAGCACAGTCCTTAGAGCCCTATGAGAAGCCCTATGTCTGAGGTCAGGTATCAGGGCTGATAGCTAGCTGAAGCCCTAGGTCTGAGTGTCTGAGAGGTGAGGTATTGGGGCTGATAGCTAGCTTTGCCCTTCATCTCTAACACAGAGAGGATGTTTACTTTACTCACAAGGCTGTCTCCAGGTCAGGCTCTTGCAGGATCAGTTAAAGACCTGTCACCCTCCCTAAGTGTCTGTCCCTCTCCCCCCTAACTGCCCTGTCACAGTGGACGAGGTGCCACTCAGGTGATTCCTATTGATTTCCACTACACAATCGTGTCCTCTCCAGGTGTAAACAAGCTGGGTCATATCGATGGCACTTGAATGATCAGGGTTCTCTGGCAGCACAGCGGGTCAATAGCAGCCAATCCTCAGAGAAAAGAAAGGGTGTGGATTGTGTCCCAAAAGGCACCCTATTCCCTATACAGTGCACTATGTCTGACCCAACCCCTATGGACCCTGGTCAAAAGCAGTGCACTAAATAGGGAATAGGATGCCATTTGGGACGTATCCTTTGTGTTTTAGGATGGGATTTGGAGGGTGGGTTCCTAGACATTCATTTTCCATTGGTGGGTAATTACATTTGACCAATCGTTGTGCATTTATTTCCCTTTGACTTCCCATCACAGAGATGTATTTTTGAGATGTGTGTGTTCTTCCGATCCAACGTCATAATTATCGGATGCATGATTCCAGTATTCAATAGCCATGTTTTTAAAGTGTGATGATGACATTATGTGTTGTGGGAATTAGATTTTAGACCTTGCTTTGATATTCAGTTTCCTCCTCCTTTCTATCCCAGACCCTCCTTTTATGTACAGTATTATTATGTCTTCATGTTTTGTGCAAGTATATGATGGTACCCATTAATAACCCTAGTTTATAGGGGCTGAAATATAGCTCAGGAAATACATACCAGCATGTAATTCCAGCTACAGCCATGCCCAAAGTAGGAGAATGAGTAACTATTTTCAGTGTCCCCACAACCCATTGTCAATGAGAGGCACAAAGTGGTAGTGACACTATACAACAACCTATAACAAATCAACCTGAATGAACATGCAATACCCCTAAAGCATCTGACTCATTCAAATCAGATATTGATTCAAATACAATTATTGCTTTATGCCATGTTCTTCATGTATCTTGATAGATATGGTCATTTCTGACTCTATCTGAGTGAGGATAAGAGACAGGTCTGCCTGCCTGGTCTGAGAGTGACTGTCTCTACTCTGTGTGTGTCTCTCTGCCTGCCTGGTCTGAGTGTGACTGTCTCTACTCTGTGTGTGTCTCTCTGCCTGCCTGGTCTGAGAGTGACTGTCTCTACTCTGTGTGTGTCTCTCTGCCTGCCTGGTCTGAGTGTGACTGTCTATACTCTGTGTGTGTCTCTCTGCCTGCCTGGTCTGAGAGTGACTGTCTCTACTCTGTGTGTGTCTCTCTGCCTGCCTGGTCTGAGTGTGACTGTCTCTACTCTGTGTGTCTCTCTCTGCCTGGCTCTGGCTGAGTGTGACTGTCTCTACTCTGTGTGTCTCTCTCTGCCTGGCTCTGGCTGAGAGTGACTGTCTCTATTCCACCTCTCTATCCTGAGAGGTGGAAGCAGCCCTGTCAGCTCTAGATGCAATATTGGCAGCCGCAACAGTCACAAGGCTTTTATTTCCCCTCCTCTAACTGCTAATTGGCAGCTTAGGCGGCGAAAGAGAGGCGAGGGGGTGAAAAAGTGAAAAGCTATTCATGTTCATAATCATTGGGCCAAGTAATAGTTATCTGTGTTTTAGGGGTAATATTATTACCATGTAACGAAGGGCTTGATTACTTTATTAGGCTCTTCAAGTCATTCTGCTATCGCTTACCATCTTAACCCCCAAGACCCATCCGCTCCTCCTCCCTGCCACACCCCATGAAGAAATCAAATTATGGGGACTGCACATTTAAATCACAGACCCTGTACCCCAAGTGACATAAAGAATGACCACGGGAGGGTTATTCAGAGTTCAGGCCAGATAATGAAATAGGCAGAGGTAATAGCATGAGGAGTAGGTGTTCTGAATATGGGGGGCACATGGAGGGGTTAATACGAGGGGTTCATTTAGAGGGTATCTACTCCATCTGCCCCCCACATCACTTTTCACTTTCAACCACTAAAACACTCTCTCTCTCTCGTTATCTAATAGAGATGGACAGTCCCTTCTCTTTTCTTTATTCAACATTTAGCAAGGGGGAAAAAATGCTACAATATTATACATTTAGTGAGTTACATCGTGTCTTGAATTTATTTCAACCGCTTTGTAAAGGGCTGCAATGTCGCTTTTAGAGCAATCATCATATGAATGTGTGCATCTTTTAATGAGTGTCATCAGTGAGACATCACCTACACACACTTCAATTAGCTGCAATTTGAACAGCACCATTAGATATGTAAAGCTCTCCATGAGAAAGCTGTAGTATTGGCTGGTTAGCAGTAGATAATGATGTTGTTAAACAACTAAAAACAACACCTTTGTCATATCCAATCCAGTCATAACAATCTTAGCTGAAGTAAAGGAAAGTGGCAGCACCAAATGTTTATGGAGTTTGCAGGTGTACTGCTCCTGACAGACAGACACCTGTCACTGTTTACAAGTCCAGTCAGTCCACCCTTCTCATGTTATAGAGCCCTGATCCCTCATTACGGAATACCTCCGCTCTCCATCTCCTGTTGACTGCTTCTACAGGAACAACATCGTGTGACCTCTGACCTCTCCTCTGGTACTTCACTACCTGTTTACACTTTCCACCACTGTCTGTGAGGCTCAACGAGCTCACAGAGGTCAACCTTAGGGGGCAGGCAGACTGAGACATAGTTAGTACTACTGCAATTAGAGCTGTAGTTAAAGGGAACAGTCTCAACTACTTTTCAGCCCTATAGCACCTAGTTTCATAGAATTACATATAGAACACGTGAATTATAGAACCTCTATGTCGTGTATGTCGTGTATGATGACGGCTACAGACAGTGAAGATTTTTTAAGTGTTCTGCATGTGTATTATTCAGTGGCACATTGTATGTCTGTCTGTTGTATATCTTTATTTAATGTCCAGGGGTCCTTAATCCATCCATATGACCTTGAACTTCATGTCCTCTGACCCAAACACTAAATTGGGCTTTCATTTCACCTCCTCCGTGACCAAACGGAAATAAAAAGCCCGTTACGGGGTCTTGTAGCTTGTTTCTCACAGGCAGTGGCTGTCTTTTATGATGGCTGGGGATGAAGCTGATATCTCCATTTAGTAGCAGAGGCTCCCTCCCTCCAGCTCCCACTCTCCCCGTGGTGCAGCTAAAGCCCCGTTCGCTGCACCGAACCAGGCAGCAGGCAGCAGAACGCCAGCCGGGTGATTAGTAGTAAAATTTTAATGGGGATCCATACATATGTCTAGCTGTCATTTTTATGAGGACGTTTATACAGGCACGCCTCCGATCAAGCAGCCAGGACCCTGTGCCTGGACCTGAGCAGGCACTAGTCGCCCCACTCCCCCTATCCTCAGTCCCCCTCAGTCCCACATCCTCTAGCAGCCAGAGGGTCTGTCTCTCTCCCCCGTGTTAAAGAAGCCCCCCTCCCTTCCCTGGATCACATGCCACATGTACAGTATGTTGAGCAGTGCTCTGGAAAAATACATAATACAAGATAGTAAATACTACCTGAGCAGGACTGACAGTCACAGTGGACTTCAGCCATTCTCAGAAGGTGGATTGCCATGAGTGGGCAGGTATTTAGTTGATCAGGGTCATGACAAGAGGATCCAAAGTCCCCACCCTCCAATAAATTCCTGCCACCTACCTGCGTCCCTGCAGGTAAGAAGGGAGGGGAAGTTTCCCAGGCTTCTTATCAGCCACTATGTTTTGCTAAGTTATCTAAAGGAGGTTGGAGGCGCCTCTCAGATCATTTGGGGGCGCAATCTGGAGGTCAGAAAGGCAAAGGGTTCTAAAAAGGTGAAATTGCGGTTAGGGATCGAGGGATCGATATCGCGGGGTCACCCTCCTAACAAGTGAGGTAACAGAGTTAGGGCCTGTCACACCTTCACATCAGGGGCCCGGACGGGGCCCCAAGAGAGCTGACTAATGGGCCCTAATGAGAAGAGACGAGAGGCAGGAAAGTCCTTTATACTGAGCTGGGGCCCGCAGCGCCTTGCTCCGAGGTGACCCTTTACAAGACTAACACTGCAGGCGTAACGCAATTAACACCGGCGAATGTGGGGTTAAGACAAGGTTGCCGTTGGCATAGCGATGGCGATGGCTCTATACCTCGCACTGAGCCCAGCAGCAGGCAGAGAGGGAGAGAATGAAATCTACCTCAAATTGAATCACTGGGGGAAGGTGATGGGCCCCACAAGGGCCACCACACACGCAGCCAAGCAGGAAGACACAGTGACAGTCTTAACTGAAGAGGACAAGGTCAGCGGTGACCACAGTGAGGACGGAGTCCTCCAATCAACAGCTTAATAATAGGACACATCACTAGATGGCTGGGGGATATTACACTGAGCACTTACGTCGCTGTTTGTTTGCTATAGAACTGCATGTATCGACCTCAGTCTTTTTTAGACAACATGCAGACAGCCAGCAATCCTAATTCCTCAAATAGGAACTTGTGAATATTGGTCTAGCTAATGCCTAGATTAGATCACCCCATGCACCGAAGCAGAAAGCAGACAGCAGACATTCTCTGGAGTCGATACCCATATTCCCTCCATCAGATATGATCAGTAGCTTCACCACCAGGCTCTACGGACCACTCTCAGAGCCTCAGTCTGCGTCCCAAATGGTACACTTTTCCCCCCTATGGGACATGGTCAAAAATAGTGCACCATGTAGAGAATAGGGTGCCATTTGGGACACAATTTCAGTAACAAGCCCTTCAGCAGCTTACATCTATCAAGGTTCTGCTATATATCGACCACGCATCTCTCTGGCCTCACAGAGGACGCAGATGCTCAGGCTATTAGCTCCTTTTGTTTGTTTTGAATGACAATAGAAAAGGAATTGGCTCATTTTTATCTTATTGTTGGTAACTCTACCTCCCCTGTGTCCAGGACAAAAACCAATCCTAATTTGGTTAGATTGGCAACATCAGCTTTTCTAATGGTTTTGAGGGACCAAAATATGGTGACATATAATGTACACACACACACATGGAGGGAAGCCTTTAAAAGCAAGGCAGGCAGCCGCAACCGAAGATCTTCCGCCTATGGCTCCAGCCTGAGCATTAGAGAGGCCTGTGATTGGTTTGAAATTTATGGCGGACATAAGTGGATTTGATTGATAGGACTGTTTAAGAGCAGTCTCTGCCTGACGCAATTTATTTTATTCATACAGAATGACCCAGGAGATGTCTTTAACCCCACCGCCATGAGCTGTATTCACAAATAGTCTCAAAGTAGGACCTTATAGACAGTAATAAGATTATATGGAGGGGGGGACCTGTTCCTAGATCAGCACTCCTATGAATATGGGCCCAGTTCCGTGAAGAGGTATAACTGACAACTATATACTACCCATCAAACCTTTAGTCAGTATCAAAATCACCCATGTCCTCCTTACCCTCACCATTCAGCTGAGAGAGTGATACAAGAGAAAGTATCAATCATGACTGTCTCAGTTGAAATGTTAATTAGGGGCTATGGACAGGACACTATCCACTCACAATAAGTATCAAGACATTCGAAAATGAGTAAGCATAATGTTATTGTAGATCACTGTGGTATGTCCAACCCACTAATCTATTTCACAATAAACTGTGATAGTGTGTTGCATGATGTCAGACCTGGACTGCATCCCAAATGGCACCCCATTCCCTATATAGTGCATTACTTTTGACTAAAACTTGTGCACTATAAAGGGAATAGGTCGCCATTTGGGACGTAGCCCTGGTGTACACTGTAGAGGGCTCTGTGAAGAAGGCTAAAGCTCAGGAGAGAAACCTGATCTGTCCCAAGCAACCTCTCTAACATCTCCTGTCCTCCACAGACCTCTGTGTAATGATGCCCTTTGACCTATAGCACATCACTGCTCTCTGCTCTGGGAGCCTGGGAGTGTGTGTGTGTGTGTGTGTGTGTGTGTGTGTGTGTGTGTGTGTGTGTGTGTGTGTGTGTGTGTGTGTGTGTGTGTGTGTTTAAATCTCCTCAACTAGCCCAATCAAAGAGGTCAGACATATCTGTCTATACTTGAAGCTTAAGTCCTTTGTAATATACTTTATAGCACTTGCATTTACTTTCCAACATCTACTAATTTATATTGTTTTATTAGTTAGACCTACAATTAAAAAAAGTGTGTGTCCAAAAAGGGATGCCCTTATACAACCACCAACTTTTTCTTCCTTACATACCTTGCACACACAAACACACACACACACTCGCACACGCACACGCACACGCACACACACACACACACACACACACACACACACACACACACACACACACACACACACACACACACAGGTACATACACACACACGCGTGTCTATGATGTGTTAAGTAGCAGTGAGTAATAGCCCCCTCTGTGCAGGCAGCTGCTGGCTCTTGTTTACATGATAACTGATTACCCTAATTTTGAGACAGGCTGATAAATAGTGCCCTCCATTGTCAGGCCTCGCTAGAGCAGGGGATGATAATACCTTTTTGATTATTCAATAAATAACCCATAATTCGACATTGATTGGGCTGTGAATGTGTTGAGGGGGTTGGGGTAGGGGACGGCTATTGACCCTTGTGGTCAGTTAGCTGGCTGGCCTCTGGTCACTAAGGTCAGCCCCCTCCCTGCCCCACTGATCTCATTATGACTGGGGTCATTTGTTTGCCTCATTGCTTATTGGCAAAACAGACATTTTGGCCTAATGGTTCCCACTTAATAACTTTTTTCAAAATGATCCCCATTGTTTTTGATGACCGAATTACAATGACATGTTTAGTATGAGCCGTATTTAAATCCAGCCCTTGAATGGATTTTTCATCTCGTTGTAAGTAGAATGGATTTTATGGTATCTGTCCCACTCAGTATCGGACACAGCAGTACAGGGTTGGTTGTGACAAATCTTTCTGGGTTGCGTGTCATTGCCTTAATGTTCCCATTGAAGTCTCCTGATGTAGTTATTGGAGTTTCCTGGTGTAGTTATTGGAGTATTGATCCTGGAATGTTTAGCTTTCTGTCCTCTTCCGTTTCATTCATATGCACAGCAGATGCCTTTGTTCAGGGCAACTAGAACGTTCACTTGCGGTTCTGTCTGACAACCTCCCTCCCTCCCTCCCTCCCTCCCTCCCTCCCTCCCTCCCTCCTCGACTTATATCACTCATCAGGACAGACAAACCACTGGGTGTCTCAGAGAAGAACCATGTAGTCATTGAATTGGACAAATCTGGGGTTGAAAAATAGCCTTGGATCACTTTGAGAAGCAGCCCTCTGTAGAGTGACTTTCACTCCAGCAGCAGATGCATTACTGCATTAGTAGGTTAACTATTAAATACCTTCTCTCAATTGGCCATTATTTCCCCCAATAAAACCACTGCAGACTGCATGATTTTTTCCCTTTCTCCCGTCTTTTTGTTTCGGAAAACATGCTTCAAATGCAAAGTTGAAAAAAAAAAAAACGTAATGAAGTGAAACGTTTGATGTTCTAAATAAAAAACAGACTGGCGTATGGGAGGGAGGCACAGCAGCAAACGTAGTGGTTGATCATAGGTGTGGAAAGCCAATCTTTTAAAAAGCCAAAATAAAAAAGGTCCTTCTCAGAAACTCTGCCAAAAAAAGGAGCCCCCCCTCTTCCCCCACCGCCTTATACCTCCCTAGCCTTGGGCCATCGGTAGTAGTCTTATTATGCAATTACTGGTAGGTAAATGCGCCTCCGCCCCAAAGTCTGGGTGGAGAACCCACATCCCACTCACACACACACCACGCTGCTCCAATGATTTAACCAGGTAAGGCTACGGTGGTATGGGCATGGTAAGACGGGGGGAACAAAGCTTAGCCTGCCTTGATGAAATGACACCGGCTGTAGAGTACAAGACGAAACAGCCTGCCGTTTATTATTAAGGTGTGTTGATGGGCTGGCTAATCTGAGGCCCTCTTTCTTATCAGAGCCCAGTGTCTTAGACCAGAGATGGGAAAAGAAAGATGATTAAGAATCACAGCCATTACGCTTAACGTTTGTGCGTTATGAGGGAGAAAATCATTCTATTCATAATTCATACCCTCAATTACTATTAATAATGTGATATCTCTGCCAGGGTAACGGGCACAGGACAATTACATGTAGCGTATGGCATTAACATTTTTCTATTTTAAAATCTTCCAGACTCAATTTCTCTTCTTGGAGTTAATAAGAGAAATTATCCCCTTGACTTTGTCATGAAATTATTGTATGGATATAATATTACAGTGTACTAGCCTTGTGTGATGTATTTGACCCAGTTAATTGGGACTCTGGTGGGAGAGTGTGATGAGTGCCCTAAACGACGATGTTGGGAATTGGGGTGTTGAGAAGAGAAAATAAGAAAGGGGGCTAGGTGGAGTTCTGTTGACCCTTCTCGGGAGTGAAGGGGGCTAGGTGGAGTTCTGTTGACCCTTCTCGGGAGTGAAGGGGGCTAGGTGGAGTTCTGTTAACCCCTCTTGGGAGTGAAGGCCAAAGCAATAGTCCTGTGAAGTTTTAATGAAGACCCTCTCAAGGCATGTGCATAACCTATAAAGATATGGCACCATATTCCCTAGTGCTCTACTTTTGAACAGGGCTCATAGGGTTCTGGTCAAAAGTAGTGCACTATGTAGGTAATAGGGTGCCATTTGGCACTCCATTCCTTCTTGTTTCTCAAATGACCCTCTTTATGGCATTGCAGCCAGTGGTACTGCAGCCAGTAGTACCAGGGACCAGCCAGGCAGTCAGTCTAGCTTTGGCTACAGTGACTGAGCGAGAGTGCCCTGCTCTAGAGCTCTGAGGAGCAGACCGTCTGTCTTGTTCCAATTTGTGCTGTGAAATCCCTGGATCTGACTGTGATGGTGACTGGCACACTTGGCATCCATCCTAGGACCCCATTAGACCCGCACCTGCCTGCCAGTCAGGAGGCTGGATCTGGAACTCAGAACCCAGCTCAGGTGCCAAGTAGGAAAATCCACAAGGAACCAATTCCATGGGAGTGGACAGAAAAAAGTCAACTTTCATATGAAAAGGAAAGTTCAAACGGCAGTAGTGTAGTGTAGTATGTTCTGGTGTGTTGGTTGGTACTACACTCTTAGAAAAAAAGGGTTATTAGGCTGTCCCCATAAGATAACCCTTTGAAGAACCCTTTTTGGTTCCAGGCAGAACTATTTTGGGTTCCATGTAGAACCCTCTGTGTAAAGGGTTCTACATGGAACTCAAAAAGGTTCTGCCTGGAACCAAAAAGGGTTCTTCAAAGTGTTCTCCTATGGGGACAGCCGAATAACCCTTTTAGGTTATAGATAGCACCTTTACTTCTAAGAGTGTACTGCTGCTTGTATCTATCAGGTATAGTAGGCGCCACGTGTCTTTCCTTGGGCCACAGCTATAATAGGCGGTTTACTCTGCTTTCTGGTTTCTATAGAAATGTTTAATGGCCTCTTAATATAAAAAACATATTCATCGAGCGCTTGTAAAAGGTTCCAGATTGACAGATTTGCAGACTCCCAGTGTTTTGGCCCTCTCTTGTTTTAGAGTTGGGCAAAGGAGCTGATGAGATGGTCGTGGTGGCTCCCAATGCCAGTTCTCCATACAGGGGTGACGGTTAGCCATTATTCCCCCTTGTCCCTTGAGGGTACCATAACAGTGGTAATGGCCCTCCCGCCTTCCCGAGGCTGGTTAGTGGGGTAACCCCCCACCCCTCCTCCATGTGCCAACCTGACTCACAGCTGGGCTGCTTTTCTACTTCACATGGTGGACATCTAATCCCTCTAGCTTTCCTCTCAAAGGAACAACGGGCATTATATAACTCTAATTGAATTTCAATTACCATGTCGTTATTTCACTAAAAGAGTCGCCCCTTCCCCCATTTTACCCCACCACGCACCCCAAAAATCCCAACACCCTCACCATACCATTTTTTATTCTGATAAATGACCTACTCTTTATTTCCCTAGTCTTAACAGGGGCAGCGTTGCTCTCCCCACGCACGTGGCCTGCCAGGCAGGGCTTATAAAAGCTAGACTTCAATGAATGAACCCACAACGGGGTGCCCTGCACCCCGCCCGCATATCTGGTTTGATTTTAAAGCTAAATTACTAAATTCCTGCCTTGCTTTTGGAAAGCGTAGTGGAACATCGGCTCCATAAAATGCTGGGTGGGGTTGTTTGATTGTGGGGCTCCTGGTGACGGTTAGCTGTGTGGTTAGTCTGAGCCCCATGGGGCTTGTCTGGGCACTATGTGGGTGCTGTAAACCAGGAAGCTGTGCTGTAAACAGAGCCGGCGTGGAGGCTGCAGAGCATGGAGACTAGATTGCAGGACCCGCTGACGGGGATCCTGGCTGAGGGCCGGGAGGGACACACTACCACTCTCCTTCTCTCTGCTCTAGGGGTAAACAGACTAGTGGCCCTGGCTTGGCCCTTGGCTCCCACCTCTCTCTGTGCCCTCCTTTATTTCTCATTATGTGGACACACACAATGACTGTCTCCTCTGACTATGGTGAAGAGATTTACTCATGGGTGATGGCTGGAGAGATCTAGTCATACAGCTAAGTGAACCAAGAAACCTCCACCTACTAATACCATTTTACAAGGAAATATATATGCTTAACCTCATACTTAAGAGGTAGCTACGTAGCTTGGCTGAAAAGTTAATACTGTCTGTGGAGCCCTCTGCTGTACCAGCCTCCTCTCACCCTGGCAGCCCGGAGCCTCAGGCATTAAATATGGGCCGCCATGTTGCTGTCTGTTTCAATGACGACCAATTACACTGCCTTCAAGCATGTCTATTACAAGCTCCAATATTAGTCATAGTAATGTCTCAGTCACTTATACTGCGAGCAGTCAGGCATCATTCTGGGCGCAGAAACTGTTTCTCTTCAACTTTTATTCTGACACGTTCTGGGCTAAAGTTCCCAGCCATTTCTATTTCCTGACTCCTAAATGTAATATATTTTAGTTCTGGTTTATAAGGATCGCATAGCCACCCAGCTGGCAGAGGAAAACAAAGATATGAGGGAAACAAAGTAACCCCCCCCAAAAAAATAATAATATTGAAATGTCATAGTAAATTGGATGAGACCAGTTGCTTATTTCATTTTGACTGGAAACACAAGAAGGCATTGTTTCGCTAATCCCCCCCACCTTGTTACAGTGTGTGGGGCTATCTATCCTTTTAGACACGTTTAATGGGTCTTTGGCTGCTCTGACCGTTATATAAATCTGTCATAATTTATTAGAAATACTAAAGAAGAAGAGCAACATTAATCACCCTTTCTTGTTTATTAAAGCAATAAAGGTTTCACTGAGTGGTTTATCACCTAGCACCAGATTTGGAGAAGACAGGGCTTTGTAGTGTAGGGTGTCTCACTCAGAGTGACTAGTGCAATTACACCATGCTAGCAATCTGAGTGCACCCCTCCCTCCCTCCTAGGGAGGGTATAGGGAGAACAGGAAGGCTGTGGCTCTTGAGCGCAAGCTTTATTGTGTTCTCAGGAAGTATGACATCATTCTGGCCTTTGACCCAACATAGACAGCAACGGCAGCATACTGCCTATTAGACAGGGGACATCTATATTGACTCCTCTCCTACTATAGTGCTGATGTAAGGCACTGACAACGTGTAGATAGGAGTATTGTGGTGGACAGTGGTGGTTCAGCATACTGTACTATGCACTGAGGGTAGAATCTGACCTCCAGTGAAAGTCCCAGGTGGCTGTATTCTGCACATTCACCTGACCTGAAGAAAGATCATGTAAAATGACCAAGCTTGTGAGTTTTTTGTTTTACCACAGATCAATAATTCAATTGATCTACACTATATTGACAAAAGTATGTGGACACCTGCTTGTCGAACATCCCATTCCAAAATCTAGGGCATTAATATGGAGTTGGTCTCCCCTTTGCTGCTATAACAGCCTCCACTCTTCTGGGAAGGTTTTCCACTACAAGTTGGAACATTGCTGGGGGCGTTAAGATTTCCCTTCACTGGAACTAAAGGGCCTAGCCCTAACCATGAAAAACAGCCCCAGACCATTATTCCTCCTCCACCAAACTTTACAGTTGGCACTATGCATTGGGGCAGGTAGCGTTCTCCTGGCATCCGCCAAACCCAGATTCTTCCATCGGACTGCCAGATGGTGAAGCGTGATTCATCACTCCAGAGAATGCGTTTCCACTGCTACAGAGTCAAAATGGCAGCGAGCTTTACACCACTCCAGCCGACGCATGACATTGCGCATGGTGATCTTAGACTTGTGTGCGGCTGTTCGTCCATGGAAACCCATTTCATGAAGCTCCCAACCAACAGTTATTGTGCTGACGTTGCTTCCAGAGGCAGTTTGGAACTCGGTAGTGAATGCTGCAAATGAGGACAGACGGAGCTCTTCAGAAAGGCCATTCTACTGCCAATGTTTGTCAATGGAGACTGCATGGCTGTGTACTTGGTTTTATACACCTGTCAGCAATGGATGTGGCTGAAATAGCCAAATTCACTAATTTGAAGTGGTGTCCACATACCTTTGTATATATAGTGTATCTTTCAATTTGGCGACATCTCACCTAGGAATCTCTGTTTATAATTTCCATTGATCTAAATAGGGGTAAGCAGAGTCAAGAAAATCAGGGAACAGTCACCATCCTTAGCATATGTAAACAAAGCAGTTACGTTGAGGGGGAGGCAGTATATTATAAGTGTTTCAGTGCTGGTCCTATCTTGATGTTTTATCTGAACAGAGGAGAGATACAGACAGACAGAGATTGATATAGACCGATAACAACCTCGATCTCCAGCCTTAATGGATGATTGCTCTTTCTGTTTTTAGCCGGGCCACCATATCAAAGATCTCAAAGTTCAATCGTAAGATGGGTCTGAAACACATGGGCGTTGCTGTTCACAATCAGCACAATCATAAATCCAGAAACCCCCATTTGGCTTTGAATAATGTAATCTTAATTTTAATTTTTGATCTGTATAACGTAAGACCATAATGATTTTTTATGCCCCTGACATATTGTTTGGAGGGTGACATAAAACCCCAATGACATGTGACATTTGGAAAAGGTCACTCAGCCCATCTCGGCTCACGTCTGTCTTCATAACACTGGCACTTGTCATATTGAAACTGGCATCACCAATCTTTGTCTTGCGCGCGAATACCCAAAACCTCCCACCCACCTCCCACCCACCCCTCAACCCACCCACCTCACACCCACCTCCCGTCCTTTTTCCTCTTTTTCCTGGTTGTGTCAGGCTTTGTTTTTCAGGGGCTTTTTTCAGGAAGAGGTGGAGAGAATTGTCACTGTAGGGAGAGGAGGAGAGGAAGCCATATCGTCCCCCCTCAGGGGCCCTGGGGGGCCACAGGCAGCATGCAGCATGTCAACCCCAGCTGGAGAGAGAGAGATGGATGGATGGATGGAGAGACAGATGACAGGGAGAAGGGCTAATACTAATTTGATAAATACGTCAGAAGTGACTAGAGGCTGTGGGGGGGGGGGGGCAGGATGGGGGCTAGGTGCCTATGTTCAGTCAGATGACAGAAATGGGGGGGGGGTTGACAAGGGATGATCTGCTAGAATTAAATGAAATTGTGTCCGAAATTGCATCTTCTGGTGGGCTTGGTTGGTGAGAGGCTGTCAGCATACTAAACTGAAACACGTTCAAATTAAGGGGGATTTTGCAGGATACACGCAGTTTAGCCTTTTTGCACTCATCATAATTTGATAGAGTAGTGGTTTTACTCAGAGAAAGTAGTAGATTATCGGAAAAATAAGATACATAAAAAAAAAATATTATGACAAAAACGTCTGACAATATTATTAAATGTTAAATACAGTTGTATTTAATTTAGGGACGTTTTATGTAAATTATTAATCACAGATAGTAAAAAAAAAAAAAGTAATATCTCTTTCACAGTTTTAGAAATGTAATCTGTCAGAAGAGAAAGCATCATCCCCTGCATCTCTTTACTATCCTTGGTTAGTGCCTCCCTGACAACCCTCTGCTTCAAAATTACACTTTTCTGACAACTGTATCTTATTGTCTTAAAATGGCTGACCCCTGACCTCAATTTCTCAACGGATGTTTATTGATTAGGACACATCCCTTTGGAGGACATGAAATATGCCTGGGGTCGTACATTTTATAGGGGCTCAGTGGGCTTGCTGTTTGGTGCTGTGGGCTCACACCTCTCACGTCTCTCACCCTGACCAAGGAGGAGCAGGGATAAAAACGGGGACAGGGTGGCCGGGGATCATCGGGGCGGAGCCGGACCCAGCTTGTTTGTGGTGGCTCCATCCCAAATGGCAACCAACCTACTCCCTATTTAGTGCAGTATAGTGTAGAGCACTATATAGGGAATAGGGTGCCATTTGGGACATGGACGGTGTCTGCTCGTTGGCCGGTGGCAGGGTGGCGGTGGGGGGGGATGCTGGAGGGGTCTTGAGGGTTGCGGGGCTGGAGGGCTGAGGAGCTGGAGGCCTGGAGGGAGTTGTAGCAGGGCTGGTATGCTGGAAGGCTGGAGAGCTGAGGGGCTGGAGGGCTGGGGGGCTGAAGGGCTGAGTGGCTAGAGGGCTGGAGGGCTGAGGGGCTGGGGGGCTTGAGCTTTGCGGGGCTGAGGGGCTGGAGGGCTGAGGGACTAGAGGGGTGGAGGGATGGGGGGCTGGAGGGGTCAGTGGCTGGGGGGCTGGAGGGGCTGGAGTGCTGGAGGGCTGACGGTTTGCAGCAGGGCTGTAATGTACGGATTGTAACACTCAGTGCTTACGCCCTGACAGTTTTAATGGTGATGGCCATATTATAGAGAGAGCAAAGAGAGTAGAAGGGGTGCTTTATGTGGATCGCCCTGTGACAGAGGCAAATAGCAAAGACACATAAGTGTCTGTGCGCGTGTGTGTATATTTGTGTATGTGTATGTTGATAACACTTGACACCCAGCGTCATAACACATAATATGTCATAACAGCTGACATAACTTGTCATAACATGTCATAATATGGTCATGACACATATTTAGACCATTTGTGACACCTACATAAGAGTGTTAAAACCCACAAAACCTACTACGCAAGGCAAAGCATTCCATTACACCATAGTCTACTTGTCAACAGTGTGTTTATGTTATAGAACATTTTCTGAAATGTATCATATTAAATTATCATTGTAATTGCGCAGAATTTGATGACTGGGATGAATGCAGGAGCGGATTTCAGGAGCACGACAAGACACCCTCTTTTTGACTGATGACTGACATAAGGGCATGTTCGTGATAGGCCTATCTGGCTTATATGATTATGATGGTCATAATGCTTCTTGACAGTGTCATAAAGTGCATTTTCTTAGTCCAAGTAAAAACAAAAGTGCAATAGGATGGTCATAATGCTTCATGACAGTGCCATAAAGTGTATTTTCTGCAAGTGATTTAAATGATGAAATATGATGAAAAAAAAACATGACTGTAAATAATGAAGTACAACAACAACAAAGGATTTAAGAATCAAACTTTATAACGAAAGGAAACTTCTTGGCAGGGAAAAAATACTTTTGAATTAATGTGGGCTTTGACTCTCTTATGTAGGTGTCATGACCAGCCATAAAATAACGCAATATATGATACAACAGATGTAAATATATGGGTCATGACAGTGTTATGACCATATTATGACAGGTTATGACAAGTTATGTCAGCTGTTATGACATATTATGACATGGTTATGACCGTGTCATAACGTGTTATGGCGCTGGGTGTCAAGTAAAGTGTTACCTGTATGGTAGTGCGTGTATGCTAGTGTGCACGTGCCCGCGAGTGTGTGCATGTGTGTTTGTATGTGTGTACTGCAGCACATACGCCCCTGTGTGAGCGTACCCCCAACGAGTCAGTCAGGCTAATTAAGTACAGCTGCTGACTAACAAATCAGGCTGATGTTAATGATTACTGCTTAACGCTGATGAGGAGCTGAGACTTACTGTTGTGTTCATGGAGGCTGGCGTTCGTTAACAGCAGTGGTATATTTCTAGACTGGTTCCAGACCAGTGGCGGTCGGTGCCGTTTATGAGGGACGATGATACTTTTTTTTAATGAACATGGTCTTATTTCTATTACGGCACAATAGATGACTGTCTTTCATATTCCATTCACCCAGCTAAATGTAACATGGATAGGTTTAGGCTTCTACATGATACTCAAATGTTCCCTATACCTATCATGAGGTTGCTACAACCTAGTCTATGAATTAAGTTTGACCCGGTGGCAATAAATGAATAAAGCCAACCGCTTACCTTGACTTGGAAGAGTTCCAGTGTTGGATAGCCATAGCCAGCTAGCTAACATAGCATCCTTCTCTGTTTGAGCCGGGTTATTGAGTAGGCTAAACTATCTAGCTGCATTTGACACTAGATAAGTAAGTGAAAGTGAAAAAAAGATATACTACAAAATATAGCTAGCTCTCTCTCTCCTGCTTGACCTTCATTTTAGAAGAAATTACTTTGTTCAAAACTGTTAAACTATTGTCTTTCTCTACAACATATTATGCACTGCAGTGCTTGCTAGCTGTAGCGTATGCTTTCAGTACTAGATTCGTTCAATTATCATTTGATTGGGTGGACAACATGTCAGTTCATGCTACAAGAGCTATGATAGGTTGGAGGACATCCTCCGGAAGTTGTCATATTACTGTGTAAGTCTATGGAAGTGGGTGAGAACCATGAGCCTCCTAGGTTTTGTATTGAAGTCAATGTAAGCTAGCTGTCCTCCAGCTACACCATGGTGCTACCCTACAGAGTGCTGTTGAGGCTACTGTAGACCTTCATGGCAAAACAGTGTGTTTTTATCAATTATTTGGTTGCGTGAATATATTTAATATAGTTTTATCTATGTATTTTTTTTTATGTTTCACTATCTTTATTTTTTATGAAATTCACTGAGGATGGTCCTCCCCATCCTCCTCTGAGGAGCCTCCACTAATCCAGATATGTTTGTGCTGTCTTGAACCAGGCTAGACCATAGAACTCTGCAAAACAGAACAAACAGATCTGCAACCAGGCTAGTGTATTTCTGGGAGGGTAACATGAAGAGTGAGATATTGAGATATGTGGTCCAGCGGTTGGGATGCAGTGGCATGTGTTATAGGGGTGTCTGCTGCTCAGCGGCTCATCTCTTTGTCATGCTGCCTGTTGCCCTTCCTTCCTCACCACCACCACTGTTACTGTTATTCAATCCTGCTCGCTCAGTTATTCAGTCCCTCTGTGTGTTTCTGATGGTTATTTAAAGGAAGGCAGCTGTGTTCGGTCTTCATAATGTGTCTGTGGTATTATAACCCATACTTCCTGTATCACATCACATCACACACACACACACACACACGTGCGCACGCACACAACACAAGCACACACAGTCACACACTAGCACCTGCCTGTCCGTTACATTAAGGAAAGGGGCCCAGCGTCTGTGGTTTCTGGGGAGTCTAACGGACTGACCTCAGTGCAGGTACACCTCTTCCTGTTGTTACACAACACCAGCCCCCATTGGTGCCCTGTCTATCGCCACACACACCACAGTCCTGTCACTACTCTCCTCTCTGTGACATAACCGTTGTCCCTGGTTCCCCGGAGAGTGAGAGAGTCGACCCAACACAATTTCACACCGTTTTTGATGTAGACGTCAGGGAGATTTTGAAATATTCATTTCAAATAATATTACTGATTTTAATGACGCTGTTATTATCACAGTTACAGTAATTGTAGAATTTGAAATTAAAACAATTATGAATTGATTTCCAATTTTTCAATGAAGGAAATATTACGATTAGGATAACTATGTGTAAAAACATAACAACACACTGCAGCTCCAGCCGTGATCTGGAGCCAACAGAAGCTAATGACATGACATGAGCTACGTACAGCGCCGCTATAGCCTGCCAAACATCAAGTAAAGCAGCGACCCCAGTGCCTCGCCCTCTCCTAAACCTAGCGGACACTTTGCTGCTTAAAGCACAAAAGTCCTAATGTTCCTGTTCAAAAGTAGTAAACTATAAAGAGAATAAGGTGCCATTTGGGACACAACCCTGGCTGTGTTCTGCTTTGATCAAGAGCTTAAGTGAGTTTAGGCCACGGAGTGTTCCCCTGTAAACATTCTAAGCAGTTAAGCCATTCGGAAGCCAGTACTCATTTGCCTTTTGTAAATAAGCATGTTTGCTAGCTGTGTTTCTCAGGGATTCTCAGGGATCGGAAAGCTTCTAGATGCTCCCCTTGTCTCTGAGATCTGTGGCATCCTCATCCCCATAGCATGGCAAGCATCTCGCTGGAATAGGCCCCTCTAGGCGTAGCTATGTGCTTATTTCTAGTTATTGTGATCGTAGTATATATATCATGCCACCGAGCTTTAATTGATGCCATTCTGTCTGTTTGTTGGTGTATCTGTGGTGTAAAGTGTGAGACCTGGTATGGCAGGGGGTTTTGAAAGAGAAATTGTCTGACAGACAGACACATGCTCTCATAGCCAGTGCTCCTGATAAGGGAAAGCTTGATTGATAGATTTTTTAATTTTGTTCTGACATCTAGCATCCACCCACGCTGGCCCTTTTAATGTAAGATAAAAGAGGGCTGCTGTCTTTTGTTTGCGGTGGCGAGGAGGTAGGAGCCTAGCTGCTTCGTGTTATTTGTCAATTTAATGTAACATACTGAAGTTGCATCTTTGTTTGTTGGAATATGATAGCAACAATTTGCTCCAGGCAGGCAGTGAAGGTGGGATTGGGAGTGATGGGAGTCAGAATGTCTTAACAGTATTACCTGGATTAAGGCAAAGCCTATTATGCTTTAATGAAATGATCATCCTGACCTCCACCCCTCCACTCCTCCATTACCAAAACCTAGCATCCCGTTTTCTTTCTTTTTAAATTATTCAATTTGACTAAGACAATTATTGTAAAGAAAATAAACCTACATTAACATACATGTATCAGAGGATGCAATAAGTGCCAAGAGGGGCTGAACATCATACGGCCTAATACTCCCTCAGTGTAAATACTGGTGGTCAATTCAAAGCACTGTACAACAGTCACATTCTGTTGTGATTTTTCTCCTGTATTATGTGTTAGACAACAGAGTGCTGCTTGTAAAGATAGTCTTATACCCCTCGTGGGGTCTCTTTGTCACAGGAATAGGGTTACGTTTTGAGGTGAGAAGGTTGCGAGGGTTGTGTGCGTTTTTTTATACACTTGTCTCCTTATCACGGCTGCGTGAGCGCCCGGCTGCTCGAGTTGGGAGGAAGAACAACCCTCTTCCCTTCCTAATCTTGTTTGTCATTGCTAAATGAGCTGCCCTTGCTAGGTGTGTTAGCAGCTAATGAATTTACAACCTGATAGTGAGGCCTAGGACTGGCAGGGGTCATAACAAAGGAAGGGAAAATAAAAGGTAATTAACATTTATTAGCTGCCTCGTCATCTAGCTGCGTCTGTGGTGTGGTTGGTCGTATGGGACCATAGGGTAGTATTGCAGTAATCAATTAATTTTTTATAATCTCGGGAGAGATTATGGAGTCTCCATATGAACTCCAGACTGGCTGGAGTCTGTCAATCAACAGGGCATGGGTCACACTACAATGCACCATGTGTATCCTGGCTTATCAACAGAATGCAGCCCAGCCCAGCCCGCTGGCCGCTGTCATGACACCTGGGCTGCATCGCAAATGGCAACCTATTCCCTATATAGTGCACTACAAAGGGAAGAGGGTGCATTTGGGATGCAGCCCTGGCCTGGGCCTGCCATTGCACCGCCACACCTTGCCCTCAACAGCCCCTATCACCCCTATCTATATCTATCCATCCAGCACATGACACAAGACTTAACTCCTATAACGAGACATAAGAGAGCTCAAATGGATCGCCCACAGCTCCTTTGAACCATAAAGCTGAAACGTTCACAGTTCCAGTTTTCACAGGAAATGATTGTTGTTGAACACGGCATCAAAGACCGGACGTTTTTTCCTTCAAAGCCCATTTCCCCTTAGTGTATAGGAAAGAGAGGCTAATGGGGAATAGATACTAGACTAATGCCCTGTTGAAGGAATACAGATGGATGGATAGGGAGTGGGAAAATAGCTACGTGACTTATCGAGTATTACCCATGGGGTTAATTCTTCACAGACTGTTTTTATGCCAAGCGGTAGCTGATAGTTAAAAGTGAATAACTTTATTGCTTGAAAGGGCCTCATACATCATGGACAGTTTGTTTATCCAGCATTGTGACGTAACACTGTAGCCAGGGCTCCACTGATAAATGGAGATTGCAGGAAGGTGTCCCTCTGTGTGTTCTGTTTGTCAGTGTGTGTGTCAGTGTTTGTATGTCCCTGTGTGTGTGTGTTCCTCTGACAAATTAAGCAATGTTGTTAGCTCTTTAATTAATGGATATTTTAGTTTATATTCTTATTTAATTTTACCTATTTCCTCTTTCACATTTTTTGCTCACATACAAAGCATAATTATATATAAATATTTTTTATTTAATTTGACTGGCACAAAAATTATGCCTCCAGTTTTTACTCTTATCTATAATTTGTGAGGTCTGAAGTGTGACTGGACTGCCTTTCCCTTCCCTGAGCCTCAGTGACCATACAGTAATGTAGATGTGTGTGTAGAGAGAGTCTGGGCTCAGCCCAGCCAGGCTAACCAAAGCCCCAATTCCTTTCAGCAGCTCATGGGGCTCTGAGTCTGGGTCCAAACACTGTAAATTAGCTGCCTTGTCTGGAGGTTTGTAGTGTTAATAGCTCAAGGTCACAGCCATAAACTGGAGGAGACAGAGAGGGCCGCCCAGCCCAGCTCCGCTTGCGCCAGAGCTGCTGGGGGGTGATGGTGAGGGTGATTAGGGGGGACCAGACAGTTTCAGTAGAATATACTGCAGGGTGGTCGTGACACTGCACCCTGCCACAGTTGTCAACAACGCAGATCTCCCACTGTTCTCTCCGGACCAACCTATCTCCCCTTTATTTATGTTATGCTGTCTCTCTGATCTTAAAGAGTGCAAGGTTTCCCTCTGCCATGCAGCCCCTGTTTTAAGATCTCCAAAGTGATAAATGGGGAGCATGAAAAATGAACAGTTAGTTGTTTTTTACACCTAACTTACAGGGCCAGATGGGATGCTGTGAAGAATGTCTCCCGGGCGGTGTTCTCTCACGACTGGCTCCCCCTACAAGTGACCTGCTCTAAACGGGCCTTTAGGCCTGCTGCTGCTTGTATGACTGACTGGACCACGTTAAGTTGTGGTCGGTGAGTCATCACAAGACAATACCAAGGCCCTCCTTTTTCCACAACACAACACACCACTCCCCCACTCCCTCCCTCCCTCCCTTCCCCCCAGGCCCTGCCACTGCTCTCCACCAGACCAGCGTGCAGCTGTGGTTCTGTTGGTGCCACCATCCCCACCGTCCCTGTCACAATAGAACCATTAACACTGAGCCACAAAGACACAAAGAGACCAGTGCACTACCCACCTCTTAATACACTGCATTGTTCCTGCTGGCCAGCAACGCTGCCTCGGACCACTCAATCAGTCATAGGGTGTGAATAAAACAATACGAAATATCAACACACATATTGTAGGGGTAGTATGTGAAGCATTACAATATATACTGTATATATTTTTTATTTTATTTTACAACTTGAAAATTACGACAATAGCTGAGGATGTGCGTAATCGTAACAGTGAGCAAGCGGAGGTTTCATTTTTCAACAATATTGAAATGGTCCTCAGTCAAGTGCAAAATAAGAAGTCAGATTCTCTCTGTGTGTTTGAGTGTGTCTGTGTCAGTGTGCATTGTACAGCCCAATCGGCGGGGCTGAGGCAGAGGCTGAGCATATTGTTTTCCGGCTGAGAGTGCTCTGTAATTCAGGCTCAGTGAACCTCCAGCTCCCCTGGCTGGCTCCCGGTCCCCACAAGACCTGTTGATGGGCCCTTTCCGTCAGCCCGCGGGAGGCTGGAGTGATAAATGTCCCTTATCGCCTTTGTCATTGTAATAGCTCCACAACAGGCCTGTAAGATGGGGAATGGGCCCGAGTTATCACTGGCTCCTACAGGGGAAGAATACACATCAAGCTGCCAATCACCCACCCTGAAAATTGCTCTGAGATTTGAGTCCCCAGACAGCCAGCTAGACGACAGCCAATGCTACTTCTCTCCCTCTCCCTCTCCTCTCCCTCTCCTCTCGCTGCTGTTACGCTCCTGTCCTCCATTTCTTTATTTCACCTTTTTTTCATGCTTAAGCTCCTAAACACCACCCCCTCCTGTCAATCGCTGAGAGATTTTTTTCCTCCCCTCCTCCTCTCCAACCCTGTTACCCAAGATGGTTAAAATAGAGCTGCTCAGCTCGTCTCTGTAGCGGCAGTTTGTAGGAGAGATGAGAGGCAGATTCTGCATCCCAAATGGCACCCTATTCCCTCCATAGTGCATTACTTTGGACCCTATGGGCCCTGGTTAAATTAGTGCACTATATATGGAATAGGGTGTCATTTGGGACGCAGGCAATGATGGGGGTTAATGTGTGAGCACCATCAGAAACCATTCTCAGGCTCTTTAATTTTCTATTGATCGACCGTGCACCCGTTCTGAACTGAGAATGTGGTACGATACACCAGGGAGAGACGGGGGGCTTTAGAGCCTCTCTCTCCCAGCCTCCTCTACTACCTCGTACCGTACGGTTAGACCCAGGGCTGAGGAGGCTAGTACAGGATCAGATCACCCCGCCACTATACCACCACACACTTAGTGACGAGGACCCCTAATCAGAGGGGTCAAAGAGAGCGAGGGACAGAGTAGATAGGAGCAGCCGAAGAGTAACATCTCCCTCTACTGTTAGAAATCATATCACACTCTGAGAGGAGGAGGAGAAGAGAGGAGACGGAGGCTGAGCTCCACATACAGAGCCAGGCGTGCAAGAGAAAGAGAGAAGGGGAGAATGAGAGAGAGAGCGGCAAGGTGCAGGGATAACATCACAATGATGTCCAATGGCAGTGTCCGTGCCGTGGTGTGATGTGATGGCAATCACAGCGTATCTGATTGTCCACTGTCCGTGCCCCCCCCCCCCCCGGGGCCCCTGGTGGGCCTCCAGGACCCTGCGACTCCTTTTATCACCCTGCCTACAGGTCTCTCTGCCCACTGTAATACCCACTCCTCCAGGCCTGATAGCCATCACAGCCCACTCCTCAGCTCCTATCAGCCTCTCAGCCCTACATCCCTGCCTTTATTAAGACCCCTCTCACCCCCCCTCTCTCCATCTCAACTTTTCTCTCTCTCTCTCTCTCTCTCTCTATCTCAACCTCTCTCTCTCTCTCCCTCTCTATCTCAACCTCTCTCTCTCTCTATCTTAACCTCTCTCTCTCAACCTCTCTCTCTCTCAACCTCTCTCTCTCTATCTCAACCTCTCTCTCAACCTCTCTCTATCTCAACCTATCTTTCTCTCTCAATCTCTTTCTCTCTCAACCTCTCTCTCTCAACCTCTTTCTCTATCTCAACCTCTCTCTCTCTCTATCTCAACCTCTCTCTCTCTATCTCAATCTCTCTTTCTCTCTCTCTCAACCTCTTTCTCTCTCAACTTCTCTCTCTCCAACCTCTCTATCTCAACCTCTCTCTTTCTCAACCTCGCTCTCTCTCAACCTCTAAATCTCTCTCTCTCAAACACTCTCTCTCTATCTCAAACTCTCTCTCTCTCTGTCTCTCTCAACCTCTCTCTCTCTCTCTCTCGCTCTCTATCTCAACCTCTCTCAACCTCTCTCTCAACCTCTCTCTCTCTCTCTCTCTCTCTCTCTCTCTCTCTCTCTCTCTCTCTCTCTCTCTCTCTATCTCAACCTCTCTCTATCTCAATCTCTCTTTCTCTCTCTCTCAACCTCTTTCTCTCTCAACTTCTCTCTCTCCAACCTCTCTATCTCAACCTCTCTCTCTATCTCAACCTCTCTCTCAAGCCCCCTCTCTCTCTCAACCTCTCTCTCTATCTCTGTCTCTTTTAACCTCTTTCTCTATCTCAACCTCTCTTTCTCAACCTCTGTCTCTCTCTCAACCTCTCTCTCTCTCTCTCAACGTCTTCTCTCTCAACGTCTCTCTATCTCAATCTCCCTCTCTCTCAACCTCTCTCTCTCTCTCAACCTCGCTCTCTCTCAACCTTTAAACCTCTCTCTCTCAAACACTCTCTTTTCTCTCTCTCTCAACCTCTCAACCGCTCTCTCTCTCTCTGCCATGCAGTCTCTCCACAGCACAGAGAAAACTGACACTCTGATACTCTTCTCAGATGAGGGGAAATATAGCAGGCGGCATGAGCCGCAGAGATAGAGATATGCACACTGAGGGATTATCCAAGTTCCCCCGTTTGTGACAAGGGCTGATAACAGTGAGAGCTGAAAGGGGATGGGGGCTGAGCGGGGCTGAGCATTTCAGACCGGCAGAGAGCAAGAGGTGTCAATCCATCACTGGGGGGATTTCAGGGGAGGAAACAGAGTCGTCTGAATCATCCTCTCAACGGTAACAATAATGTCAGCCACAAAAGGCTATAGGATATTGTGAAACTTATCATTTAAAGGGGATATATGGAGAGGTTTGAATAGACACCAATTTTGGTGTATTCCTGATTTGCATCTTGCATTTTTATTTCCCTGTCTCTCCCCTAATCATTCTAGGAATCTCATTGTGTGTATCCTGACACCATTGTGACGTTCCAATGCTGGCCATATATCAGACACAGCAATTGCCCTTTTAAATGGCAGATTGTCTAGGTCTAGTTATCTGAAAGGCAACCTGGCCAAACAAGCAGAACCAATACTGAGACCAGTAGTGACTGAATGACTGAGGAGCCAAACGCAAGCAGTCCTGTCCTGTTTATTGTAGATAAGAATTTATTCTTAACTGACTTGCCTAGTTAAATAATTTTTTTTTTATAAAATGATGTCCTGTCCTCTCCTTCTGTTCTGTCCTGTTCTCTCCTCTTCTCCTGTCCAGTACAGTCCTGTCCCCTCCTCCTGTCCTGTCCTGTCCTGTCCTGTCCTGTCCTGTCCTGTCCTCTCCTCTCCTCTCCTCTCCTCTCCTCTCCTCTCCTCTCCTCTCCTCCTGTCGTGTCCTGTCCTGTCCTGTCCTGTCCTCTCCTCCTGTCCTGTCATGTCCTCTCCTCCTGTCCTGTCCTGTCCTGTCCTCTCCTCCTGTCCCGTCCTCTCCTGTCCTCTTCTCCTGTCCTGTCCTTCTGTCCTGTCCAGTGCTGTCCTCTCCTCTCACCCTGTCTAGTCCAGCCCAGTCTAGTCCTGTCCAGTCCTGGCTACCACAGCATTGTATTGAGAGATGTCTAACTAGTAGCCTGCCTGGTTATTTTCCCCTGCTTTAGCATTTTGACCCCCGGGCCATATTTCTGAGGCTCAGTGCTCCTGACACAGTCCATCTGGCAGATGAGAAGGGGAGGGAGAATGGGGGTGATGTGGCTTGTGTGTGTGTATGTGTGTGTGACTGCTTGTGCATGAGTGCTTCCGTACATGTCTGTGTGTTTGTGCCCCAAGCCCCTAAAAGGGTGCTGGGGGGGGGGGGGGGGGGGGGGGGGGGGGGGTTATCCCTCCACTCTAGACAGGTGCCATGTTAACAGCGCTAGCTGTGCGGTGAGCCCCAGCCGCTGTGGCCCCAGTCAAGAGGGAGGTGGAGGGGAGGAGGCAGAGGTCTATCTACTCTGGGCTTAGGCTGTAAATGGCTTGTGTGATGGAGGTGTTAGCCTGTAGCTGACAGATGAGCACAGGCTAGGAACAGGAAATCCCTGGTCCACTCCCCTCCTCCTCCTCCTCCTCTCCTCCATCTCTATTCCTCCTCTCCTCTCCTCCTGCATGCCTGCCTGCCGTGGAAGTGGGAGCTCAGGGGTCGGGTTGGGCTGGGGTGGTGTGTGTGGTGTATGTGGGTATGTGTGTGTCTGTGTCAGGCAGCAGCAGACACAGACAAAGAGGGAAGTCTCCAGTGACAAATCAATCAGTGGCTCACTTTCCTTTCCCTACTGCTGTCTATAAGGAACACAACAGTGTCTTTAAACTCCACACCCTACTTTCACTGACTTTGAGGCTTAAACTATGAGGGAAGGCTGGGGCTGGTCTCATCACACAGACACACAAACACACACACAAATCAGATTCAACCAAGTGGTGCTGAAATGCATATCCTCCTCACTAGCCTCTAGTGGTCACCAACCTTCTGGTCACCAACCTTAAATATCACTTTCTGAGTCAAAATGCAAGCCGAGATCTACCGCTCAGATCTTTTTTAAACATGACTTAAAAAATGACTTAAAAGCCTATGCAACATTTACCAATAAAAACTGGGTTCTGTAGCAATGTGGTTTGTTCAGTAGGCTATAGGCCCAACACATTATCACTGTATTGCCCTGCCAATGTCCTGTGTGGCTCAGTTGGTAGAGCATGGCACTTACAACGCCAGCGTTGTGCGTTCGATTCCAATGGGGGACCAGTATGGGGGGGGGGGGGGGGGGGGGGTGGGGGTGTTTGGGAGTATGAAAATGTACTGTAAGTTGCTCTGGATAAGAGCATCTAGTAAAATGTAAATGCTGTTATTCTCAGACATTTAGAAATAATATTAAAAAAGTACAGTAAATGATCACACTGGTAATAGATCATTTGTTGTATTACTTGTGAGGCATATCTTCCTCTGTCCAGTGTCTGTGTTCTTCTGCCCTTAATCTTTTCTTTTTATTGGCCAGTCTGAGATATGTCTTTTTCTTAGCAACTCTGCCTAGAAGGCCAGCATCCCGGAGTCACCTCTTCACTGTTGACGTTGAGACTGGTGTTTTGCGGGTACTATTTAATGAATCTGCCAGTTGAGGACTTGTGAGGCGTCTGTTTCTCAAACTAGACACTCTAATGTACTTGTCCTCTTGCTCAGTTGTGCAACCCACTCCTCTTTCTATTCTGGTTAGAGCCAGTTTGCGCTGTTCTGTGAAGGGAGTAGTACACAGTGTTGTACGAGATCTTCAGTTTCTTTCCAATTTCTCGCATGGAATAGCCTTCATTTCTCAGAACAAGAATAGACTGACGAGTTTCAGAAGAAAGTTCTTTGTTTCTGGCCTTTTTGAGCCTGTAATCGAACCCAGAAATGCTGATGCTCTAGATACTCAACTAGTCTAAAGAAGGCCAGTTTTATTGCTTCTTTAATCAGCACAACCGTTTTCAGCTGTGCTAACATAATTGCAAAAGGGTTTTCTAATGACCAATTAGATAAACTTGGATTAGCTAACACAACGTGCCATTGGAACACAGGAGTGATGGTTGCTGATAATGGGCCTAAGTATGCCTATGTAGATATTCCATTCAAAATCAGCCGTTTCCAGCTACAATAGTCATTTACAACATTAACAATGTCTACACTCTATTTTTGATCAATTTGATGTTATTTTAATGAACCAAAAAAAATGCTTTTCTTTCTAAAACAAGGACATTTCTAAGTGACCCCAAACTTTTGAACGGTAGTGTATATCTGTGAAACAGGGAATGCTCACAGAGCCACGGCCATGAACTGTAGAATGCCAATCATAATATAAATTTTCACAAACACCATAGAATATGTAAAATGTCTGACATATGATTTTACTAGTCTAAACGTGAAAATGCATAAATACTGAATGTGTACAGTATGTCATCAATCCATTAATGGTTTGGCATGTTTGAATGTGGGTGTGCTTGCACGTGTGTGTGTATGCTTGTGTTTGTCTCCGTGTCAGGCATGCGGTGTGGCACACCATCTAAAATGTAGTGACAGGCGGTGGGTGTTAATAACCTGGGAGGTCGGAGGAGGTGGGAGGAGAACAGCTCTAGCTCTCCCCTCTACTGCCTGATGACAGGCAGCTCTACCCCAGACAGGCTGCTTCTCATTTAGCCTCCACTCCCAACCTGCATTCAGCCCCACCGTTAGAATTCAATTAACTCGGCTGGCCGCTGTTGTGTCGCCATTAGAGGTAATTAGTTAAAACATCAGAGTATAAACAGTTAATTGGCTCTGGTAATTAATTCCCCCACTCAAGCATATGAGAGAGCGAGAGAGAGAGAAAGAGCGAGGTAGAGAGAGCGAGGTAGAGAGAGCGAGAGAGAGAGAGAGGTATAGAGGTGGTGTTGGTGGTGGGGATAAAGAGCAAGCTGTGGGGGTTAGCTATCTGTGGCTGAGCGCTAGCTATCAATTACTGTTAAGCATTGTTCAGGATGAGCTCTGTGCACCCGCTCCACTCCCTGGTGGCAAACAGATGGCAAATAACACTCTCAGCAGCAGCCAGCCGACAACAGCAGCCAGCCAACAACAAGTCGACAACGTCCCCCATGTCCCTGCTAAAAGTGAGAGAGGGAGGAGGGATCCCGGCCTAGTCAACATGCAGCACTCAAGAGCTAGCTACCCTCATCAGCTAAAACTTAACAACCCACCTTAGGAAATGGATTGACTTTTAAAAGAGGACAGACATCAGCTCCTATTTGTAATATATGCGCTGAGGAGTCGGGAAGCAAGGTCAGGGAGTGAATAATTTAATAAATAAACAAACGTGAACAAAACAAGGAATACCAAACAAAGCACAAACAGGAAGCAGGAACAGAGTCAATAACACCTGAGGAAAGAACCAAGGGGAGTGACAGATATAGGGAAGGTAGCCAAGGTGCAGGATAACTAGAGTATTGTTCAACATTTTTATTTATTTAACCTTTATTTAACTAGGCAAGTCAGTTAAGAACAAATTATTATTTACAGTGACGGCCTACCCCGGCCAAACCCAGACAACGCTGGGCCAACTGTGCACCGCCCTATGGGACTCCCAATCACGGCCGATTTGTGATACAGCCTGGAATCGAACCAGGGTCTGTAGTAACGCCTCTAGCACTGAGATGCAGTGCCTTGGACTGCTGCGCCACTCGGGAGCCACTCCTCCCTTCAAAAGTGGAATAGGTGTGAAAATAATACTAGTGTGGTGGTTAAGTGCTTAGTCAGCCCCTGCATTAAAAGTGCTGATCTCGGCCCCAGCACTGACGCTGCTGTTTCTCCTTCCACCATGATGAGCCCTTTGGGATGGAAATGAGTCCTGACCACAGCAGAGCAGCCCACTCCCTGCTAGAGGCTATAGGTACAATTGAATAGGGGGAGTCAGCGTAGAGAAGTTGGCTTTTGACTCGCTCATCATGGCCCCTATCTGAGCTGGTGAGAAATAGCGAGCCGGTGATAAATGGTCTATCTGAATGAGGTTTGCCCATGCACTCACCCACGAGCACGCCTCATACCCTCTTACCCCACACCTGCTCAGTGCTCACCCCCCATCCCCAGCATCTCCAGAGGGAGGCGACCCAGGCTAGCACCCAGACCTCACACCCTGCCTGCTCAGTAAGCCAAGCAGGGCCCCACCTGTTCTCAGGAACGCATGATTTCTCTAGCTAGCCAAAGCTTGCAAATGCATTCTACTCTACCAGCTCCCCCTCCATCCCTCCTCCATCCACTACTACCCAGGCCGTCTCTCTTCCCTACCAGCAGTAATGGCCCCTTTCCCCTGGGGAGAACTGAAGGAGGTGGAGGGGGCGCTGTGGATGTGCAGTGGTGGCCACTGTCTCTGTGTTCCATTCCCTTCTAAAGCTCCCTCCTGCCCTCCTTCCCTCCATCCCTCCCTCTCCCCAGCCCTCCCCCCAACAGCAGCCAGGGGGCCGTGGGGGAAGTGAGGCTGAGTGGAGAAGCAGGCAGGCTGGCAGATCTAACCCAGCAGTATCACCCTCATTTCCTGGGTCAGCGCCTGGGTAATGGTCTATTAATTTGCTCCATTCTCCCTTGTGAGGCAAAACGCAATCTCCCAGTCCCCAGCACACTGCTATACCGTCGACAAGGTGATTGATTGAATAAACAGCTGTCACTAACGTGAGCGCCCCGCCACCACCCGCACCAGCCACTCTCCCCTCTCACCCCCCATACACCGCCTCCGTCAACCCCCCAGCCCCCCACTAGCACACATACACACACGCACACAAAACACACACCGTCCCTCCACTGCTTCATAAGAGGTGTTAAAACTTCAGTAAATCACCTAGCTAATGATTTATTACATCGTTGTGATTTGTTCACTAGGAATCAGCCTACATGATGGCATTGTTTCGATCTTTGTATAGCTTGTAACAAGTATTTTCGATCACATACTGTAAGTGTAAACGCACACTGTTAGCATTTTAATCGCATTTTGAGAGTATGTATAAATTCACACAGTTTTCCTGAAGACATCCCACTTGACTAAAACAGGCAGCACAACAGAAGCTCCCCCTTCCCCCATTATTCTGCTCACGGAGAGGAGATTGCCTTAAAGTGACAACAGGACTGGGTTTGGAACGAGCAGTGTGATCAGTTTTGAGCAGGGCGTGGAACACTGGTATTTAAAAACACAATGCATCACTGTCAGACCCCGAGCAGGCGAGCAGCCGCCTGTGTGCTGGCTAGAGAACTCCTCCTCTCCTCCTCTTCCTCCTCTCCTCCCCGCCTCGCTCCTCATACCGGCAGGCGCGGGGTGCCAAACTGAAGATGACCCCGTTCCATTTCATCAAACGTCCTCTGAATGAACAGCCAAGCTCCATCTCCCAACCCCTCCCACCTCCTCACTGCAATCAGCCCAGTAACTGTCCAGCCTGCTTAAATCACCACTTAGAATAAACCAAATCACCACACACACACACACACACTGGCCCCATTGCCTTAATTCGCCTCGTTTTGACTTTAAAGCCCATATTTTCCATTATGAAGATGACTTCAGGGGAATCACCTTGCGTTGATTTAGGTTTAGTGGGGAATTCAAAATGAAGGGTGACAGGATTGGTGGATTTATTTGATTGTGCATGAGAGGCAGTGTCATTTTGGAGAGGGGGATGAGATGGAGATGAGAGGGGGATGAGATGGAGATGAGATGGGGATGAGAGGGGGTGAGAGGGGGGTGGGTGAGATGGAGATGAGAGGGGGATGAGTGGGGGATGAGATGGAGATGAGAGGGGGATGAGATGGAGACGAGAGGGGGACGAGAGGGGGATGAGATGGGGATGAGAGGGGGATGAGATGGGGTGAGATGGAGACGAGAAGGGGATGAGATGGGGATGAGAGGGGGTGAGATGGGGTGAGAGGGGGATGAGATGGAGATGAGAGGGGGATGAGATGGAGATGAAAGGGGGATGAGAGGGGATGAGATGGAGATGAGAGGAGGATGAGATGGGGATGAGAGGGGGATGAGAGGGGGTGAGAGGGGGATGAGAGGGAGATGAGAGGGGGATGAGATGGAGATGAGATGGGGATGAGAGGGGGGTGAGAGGGGGGTGGGTGAGATGGAGATGAGAGGGGGATGAGTGGGGGATGAGATGGAGATGAGAGGGGGATGAGATGGAGACGAGAGGGGGACGAGAGGGGGATGAGATGGGGATGAGAGGGGGATGAGATGGGGATGAGAGAGGAATGAGAGGGGGTGAGATGGAGATGAGAGGGGGATGAGTGGGGGATGAGATGGAGATGAGAGGGGGATGAGATGGAGACGAGAGGGGGACGAGAGGGGGATGAGAGGGGGATGAGATGGAGATGAGATGGGGATGAGAGGGGGATGAGATGGAGATGAGAGGGGGATGAACGGGGGATGATATGGAGATGAGAGGGGGATGAGATGGGGATGAGAGGGGGATGAGAGGGGGTGAGAGGGGGGTGAGAGGGAGATGAGAGGGGGATGAGATGGGGATGAGAGGGGGGTGAGAGGGGGGTGGGTGAGATGGAGATGAGAGGGGGATGAGTGGGGGATGAGATGGAGATGAGAGGGGGATGAGATGGAGACGAGAGGGGGACGAGAGGGGGATGAGATGGGGATGAGAGGGGGATGAGATGGGGTGAGATGGAGATGAGAGGGGGATGAGATAGGGATGAGAGGGGGTGAGATGGGGTGAGAGGGGGATGAGATGGAGATGAGAGGGGGATGAGATGGAGATGAGAGGGGGATGAGAGGGGGATGAGATGGAGATGAGAGGGGGATGAGATGGGGATGAGAGGGGGATGAGAGGGGGTGAGAGGGGGATGAGAGGGAGATGAGAGGGGGATGAGATGGAGATGAGAGGGGGACGAGAGAGGGATGAGATGGGGATGAGAGGGGGTGAGATGGGGTGAGAGGGGGATGAGATGGAGATGAGAGGGGGATGAGATGGAGATGAGAGGGGGATGAGAGGGGGATGAGATGGAGATGAGAGGGGGATGAGAGGGGGATGAGATGGAGATGAGAGGGGGATGAGAGGGGGATGAGATGGAGATGAGATGGGGATGAGCGGGGGATGAGAGGGGATGAGAGGCGGTGCTACAGCCTCAGGCAAGGAGGAGAGGAAAAAAGGGCCTTGTGAATCAAATCAAATTCCCCTTATCACACATTGTGAATCAAATCAAATTCCCCTTATCACACATTGTTTGAAGACGTTATCAGGCAGGGTAATGCGGTTACACATTGAGTTTCAGCTGAGAGATTTCATTGTTTACTGATGTTGGCGGTTTTAGGGGGCGATGGGAGGGAAAGGAGGAGGGTGGCGGGCGTAAACACTTGATGCATGTCGGGAAACTCATTTACGGCTCCCTGGCATGAAAAACAAGAGGAAAATGCAACTAGCTGGACAAGGAGAACACACTCCTTCAAGGGCACCCAGACAGGCTCCATATGTAGACACTTTGTAATTCCATTTACCAAACTGTTTGTGTGTGCCCGCTCCCCTCGGCTCTCCTCAGCCAACTCATAAAGCCGTTCGTTCTCTAGTCTTATTGTGCCTTGGTGTGCAGTTTACATGCATGTTATTCATTAGCTGATTGTAGTACAAGTCAATTCAATGCATTCTCATACACATGCTGTACAGGCTCACATATAGGGAATAGGGTGCCATGTATAGTGCACTATATAGGGAATAAGATGCCATGTGTAGTGCACTATATAGGGAATAAGATGCCATGTGTAGTGCACTATATAGGGAATAAGATGCCATGTGTAGTGCACTATATAGGGAATAAGATGCCATGTGTAGTGCACTATATAGGGAATAAGATGCCATGTGTAGTGCACTATATAGGGAATAAGATGCCATGTATAGTGCACTATATAGGGAATAAGATGCCATGTGTAGTGCACTATATAGGGAATAAGATGCCATGTGTAGTGCACTATATAGGGAATAAGATGCCATGTGTAGTGCACTATATAGGGAATAAGATGCCATGTATAGTGCACTATATAGGGAATAAGATGCCATGTGTAGTGCACTATATAGGGAATAAGATGCCATGTGTAGTGCACTATATAGGGAATAAGATGCCATGTGTAGTGCACTATATAGGGAATAAGATGCCATGTGTAGTGCACTATATAGGGAATAAGATGCCATGTGTAGTGCACTATATAGGGAATAAGATGCCATGTGTAGTGCACTATATAGGGAATAAGATGCCATGTATAGTGCACTATATAGGGAATAAGATGCCATGTGTAGTGCACTATATAGGGAATAAGATGCCATGTGTAGTGCACTATATAGGGAATAAGATGCCATGTGTAGTGCACTATATAGGGAATAAGATGCCATGTGTAGTGCACTATATAGGGAATAAGATGCCATGTATAGTGCACTATATAGGGAATAAGATGCCATGTGTAGTTCACTATATACGGAATAGGGTGCTATTTCGAACCCATAGACCTACGTACATTTGCAGAAAATACAACTACACTCAAGATGATAAAGGCCTAAAGAACCTGCTTCTCAGGTTTCTCTTTAAAAGACGAATGATCATCTCCCTCTGCCAAAGACAAGTTCAGGGGCCTCTATTAATCTGGATGTAAAAGTGACAGATCCTAGCGCGATACAGTTAAATGAAGTCAGCACATAATTGATGCTAATTGATCCTGTGTAAGTGCTGCTCGGCTGGCAGAATGGAAAGAGGGAAGGAGAGAGGGATGGAGGTAAGAAATAAATGAATGAAAAAAAATGTATTATGTCAGAGATTTTCAATGTTCTGTGAGATACTTGGTGCAGGGTTATAAAAACGTACGCTGTGATAAAGTGTTTCTTTGTTCTCTATTGTCTCTGCGATTTCAGTCAGACATTAGTCATCTATTTTTAGTTTCTATGTAAACTGTCCATTGATGTTTGGTTCCCTCTCTGTTTAAATCTGACCTAACAGATTATAATTAAATGTGCTGTATATATTTCCTGCATAATCATTTAGAGCATGTTGACACGCATACATACATACATACATACATACATACATACATACATACATACATACATACATACATACATACATACATACATACATACATACATACATACATACATACATACATACATACATACATACATACATACATACATACATACATACACTACCATTCCAATGTTTGGGGTCACTTACAAATGTCCTTGTTTTTGAAAGAAAAGCTAATTTTTTTGTCCATTAAAATAACATCAAATTGATCAGAAATACATTGTAGACATTGTTAATGTTGTAAATGACTATTGTAGCTGGAAACAAATTTTAATGGAATATCAACATAGGCGTACAGAGGCCCATTATCAGCAACCATCACTCCTGTGTTCCAATGGCACATTGTGTTAGCTAATCCAAGTTTATCATTTTAAAAGGCTAATTGATCATTGGAAAACCCTCAATTTGATGTTATTTTAATGGACAGAAAATGTGCTTTTCTTTCAAAAACAAGGACATTTCTAAGTGACCCCAAACTTTTGAACGGTAGTGTACATATCCATGTACACACACACACACACACACACACACACACACACACACACACACACACACACTCCCAGGCTGTGTAAAAGCTGAGTTAAAGGGCCCAGTAGTAAAGCTGTGGCCCGGTGTGGGCAGGCAGCAGGCAGGTAGGCAGGCGCCTGTGAAGTCAGCAGTGTTTTCCGTTGCGAAGGCAGCTTTACTGGAGGCAGCTGTGCAGGGTCATAGACTTCCAGGTGAGCACACTACACAACACTACACAACTAGAGCCCCTACCTGCCCCCTCCTGCCTGCCAGTCTCCACTTAGAGCACCGCTGCAATGTTAACACTTTGAGATTTCAAAAGGCGCAACAGTCCTCCCCGAGAGCCTATTAGTAAAATGTCTTTGTTCTTTGGCCAGTACATTACGCATTAGGGAGCTAGCAGTGCTGAGCTCTTGTTTCAGCAGCAAACAGCAGACTGCATGGGGCTCTGTAGGAGGAGAACCGACCGCAGCAGTGCTGCCTGTGTACACACACAAGCGTGTGCTCGCACACATGCACACACCACACACCATGGTTACACACTCATAACAATTACTAAAATCCTCTGCATAAAAGCTATTTTAGCCAAAAATTGATATAGTGCACACTGTTGCTAATATTATTGTATAATATTAGTATTTTTTAAGTATATTTTTACTCTAGTTACATAAGTTCTTATGGACACAGATACGCAAGGCGTATAGGTTCTTTATGCATTTGGAAGCAGTTAAATCAAAGAGGCCCGTGCTGTTTGAGTTCAGTTGTGAAACGCTGAGAAAGGGCAAACGTGCTAGTATATAGACAGTTCACAGCCCTGTGCTACCAGAGTTGTTCCAGTGGCCCCTTGCTGCAGCCTTGATTCAGCAGTCTGCTTCACTTCTTTACAGGCTGGCTTATAAAACAGCATGTAAGAAATGTTGGGGTGAGCTCCAGAGACGCATTAACCCAGCCCAGCCTCATCCGGCCCACTCAGCTAAATTCACCCCCCTCACATCCACCAATAGCCATAGCCATGCACCATGATAGGGACTGTGCAGCCGTCTGGCAGCTCTGTTAAGACCGACAGGCACCGGAGCATGACAGGGATTAATATCAGCTACATGGATGTGGTGAGACACAACAGGACACAACACCCCCAATCTCAATCTCCTCCTCTTCTCTCTCGCTCTCTCTTTCTCTATCTGTCTCTCTCTCTTTCTCTCTTTCTCTCTCTCTCTCTCGCTCTCTCTCTCTCTCTCTCTCTCTCTCTCTCTCTCTCTCTCTCTCTCTCTCTCTCTCTCTCTCTCTCTCTCCATCAGGATGCAGTCTTCCATAGGAACATGCTCTCATTTCGCCATCTGTCATCTAATCGGCTGTCTCGATTTCTCATAACACCTCTTATCATTGATTTTAAGGAAAGGGGTTAAGTGATGGGAATACTTTAGATAATTACAGTTTGCCTGGCTGGCATGTTGTGGTGGAGGAGGGAGTCAGGTGATTGCGTCTGGGTGTGTCCAAAAATGGCACCCTTTTCCTTATTTAGTGCACTACTTTTAACCAGGGCTCATAGGATTTGGTTCAAAAGAAGTGCACTACATACGGAATAGGGTGCCGTTTGCGATTTAGACTCTGGGTGGCTTTGGTCGTGTCTACGAGAGGAGTGGAGAGGACCTGGGCTGGTTAAGTGGAGTGCTCTGATAAAGGTAAACAGTGGCAGAGATTAAAAGGAGAGATTGGGGGCCAGGCAGTGAGGCAGTGTTGGATGGGAGAGGAAGATGAGATGATCCATCTTGGCGCATTAGAAGAGATCAGACCAGCACTCAATCAGAACTGTCAGGCCACAGCGAGCGAAGGCAGCCGCCCCTTCCTTCCTTCCCCTGGCCGTGTGGCATTTTGGTGAGGAATCTCAGCACTAAAAAGTTCTGTCAGGCCTATTTCCTTGTTATTGCCCCCCTCCCCCCTCGCTCCCCTCCTCCTCCCTCGTTCCCTCTCTCCCTGCCTGCCTCAGCGTCCCCTGCGCTCCCACAGATTAAACGGAGGAGTCACCCCCCCCCAGAGCCAAGGGGTCTTGCGGAGGGGGGCATCCCGCATTAATCATCTTTAACGCGCTGACAAGTGCCGCGTGCAAAACCCCCTCCTTCCCCAGGATTTATTTCTCTGTCGACCAATTCCCATCACTCACTGCCCTGAGGGAAAGAGAGCGACACAGAGAGAAAGAGGGGGGGTTGAGAATGAGAGAGGATGAGAGAAAGGGATAGAGAGAGAAAACTAGGAACTGACAAGAGAACGAGGGGTAGAGCGATGGGGATAAAGTGAGAGAGAGAAACGGAGAGAAAGCAGAGGGGAAAGGGTCAATGAGGCAGCCACAGTATACCATCAGAGGAGAAAGAGAGAGAGAATAGACCAATAGACAGAAAGGGGGGAGCAGAATCAGTAGCCAGATGTGGCTGTGTAGAGAGGGAGGGACCACTAAGTCCGCCTGCCTCTTCTATCTGTGACTGCTCCCTCTCTGTTTCTCTGGTCTTCCTGGCCCATGATTAATCACAGGCTGCCTGCCTTTAGTCAATCCTCTCTGGGGAGGATGTGGACACTTGGCTGGGGGGCTGCAGCCACACACACAGCCACATATAATGGGCCTGTCTATAGGAAACACATTAGGCCCCCAACACACACACACACACACACACACACAGTGGCCACCGGGCACTTATTGATGATCCCCGTGACAGATCAGGAAAACTTTGAACATGTGACATCATAGGTGAGATTGAAAGATTACCACAGGGGGATAAGACATGGTCTGTTGTCAAGGGCTGAGATTGGACGGAAAAATACATTATTTGGAACCAATGTGTATCAGGAAAGGTGTGAGATTTATAAAGGGTGGCTTAGACAATGCATTGGGTAATTCTCTAAAATGCGGCACTTACAGCAAATGTCTATTTGCAATTTCAAACAGTGTGGCAAAAATAGACAAACATTAACCAAGCAACAGACAATACATCCAACTATCTTCCAGAAATTCTCACTTTAACACCCACCCACACATACATAGAGGGAGAGAGAGAGACAGGGAGAGAGAGAGAGAGAGAGAGAGAGAGAGAGAGAGAGAGAGAGAGAGAGAGAGAGATCACCACTTCTCTAAGTTTATCTGTCAGCAGGTTGACAGATAGGCACGTCAGCTTGTTTTTCATTAGACTGACTGCTCTCTGGCTGCTCTCTCTCTCTCGCTCTGGCTCCCTTGTGAAATGACAGCACAGCTAGGGCCAAACTTCCATCTGTCCGTTTTTGGCCCATTCTCAGCTCACAGAGAAGGGAGGAGTTTCTCACCGCACAGCCCCCAGACAGAGCCACTTCAGACAATCATACTACTACCCCTAAATCAGTGCAGGCTGCTGAGGGCAGGAGGGCTCATAATAATGGCTGGAACAGAGCGAATGGAATGGCATCAAACACATGTATACCATTCGACTTATTCTGCTCCAGCCATCACCATGAGCCCGTCCTCCCCAATTAAGGTGCCACCAACCTCCTGTGCCATAAATCCTGGAGCATCTGCCCCATCATGCTGTATGTAGACTCTGTGGGATGAACTAACAGAGTTCAGTGTTATGTTCATACATCTGTTGTCATTACCACTAAACAAATAGGCTTTAAGCTAATGTGAACTAAAAATCTTACGTACATCTTTTCTTACTTGTAAAATAGTTATTTTGAACGTCCTGAAATGTTCAGAACTTATACAATTTACAAATTCTGACTTGTCCTGGAGTGTTAAAATGGTAGTCAGTTTTGTGAGGCTTGGGCCCTGCAGTCTGTCCTGTCCACTGTCACAGCCCTGCCTGCCTGCTGCCTGCATGCCCTCAGGGAGCCCTGTCTCTGTCACAGTCTACCCACACTGCGTGCTGCAGAGATCAAACAGCTCTCTCCTCTCTGAGTTAAGGCTACGTATCTCAGGTTAGGTGGTATGTGTGTGTGTTGGGGTGTGACAGGCAATGACGGACTGGCCATCTGGAGCACCGGGAGTATTCCTGGTGGGCCACTTGACAATTGGGGCCGATGCAACGCAAAATATAAATAACCCCAGCCCCCGCTTAAATAAAAATAACCAAGTGCTGTGTGTCTGACTGGCCCAGGCGAGTGGGCTGCCGGCCCACTGCCACTGCGGTTGGGTATTACATCTGTCAGCCTCTCTCTCCCAGCCAATTACTTTTGGTCCAGTCCATTCTTACTTTACTTGGGCCCCGCCCCATTCCCATCTCTGTTAAGTGGTGACATTTGGATAAATAGTGGAGTGGAGCAAGATAGACAAACAAAAAATGTAAAGGTGGTGCTGAAAAGTGGAAAGAGAAGAGGTTGAAGTCCCTTGAGGCTGTTGCAGCCAAATGTTTTAAAATAACAAATTATTCATTTGGCGCCGTTACCAGTCAATCATCTCAGCCTAGTGAGGCTATTTAGCTATATCGGGTGCTATATCGGGTGCCACCAAAAGTCTGTGGTGCAGAGGGTTCTCTTTTGTAAAGATGGGACCAACAGGAAGTGGCTGTCATACAGTGAAGAGAACCATGCTTTATTCTGCTTGGCATTTGTATGGAGTTTGCAAAGCCCACAGAGAACAGCCCTTTCATGAATGGAATGGCAGACTGGAAGCATATCCATCAGAGTGGAAGAGCATGAGAAGAGCATTATGCATAGAGGTTATGCTGAGGCCTACTTTCTAAGGTCCTCCAAAGGTAACATCGAGAGCCTGCTCATCGGCAGTCAGATGTCTGCTCATAGAGAGCAAGTGCGCAGAGAAGGCAAGTGCTAGAGAGCACTATAGATGTTGTTAAAGTCAAAGTCATAGGGGTCTGAGCTACAGAGGCATGCAGTTTAAAGCAGCTTATACACTAGATGACAGCAGCATGGCAACCTTTTAGAGATGATCATTCTGCTGGGAAAGTACGACCTGTGTATGAAAGAGCATCTCACTGCCTGCATAGAGAAAATCAAAAAACTGCATGAGTTTGGATCAAGAGGGGCAGAGGCTCTCTAATCACTTTTTTATCAAAGACTACCATCGATAACGTCACACACAATGCAGGCCACCATAGCAAGTGAAATCCAGGAAGCTGGTATGTTTTCAGTCCAGATTGACACTACGCAGGACATTACAACACAAGATCAATGCTCTGTCATAGTCAGATATGTGATAGTCATCCATGAGAGGCTTGTGGCTGTGGTGAAATGCGAGGCATCCACTGGACGATACTTTGTCCAAGTACTGAGTGAAGTACTGGAAAACATGAAGCTTGACATCAGCAAGTGCATTGGCAATTCCACTGATTAGCCTCCAGTATGCAAGGCCAGTATAAAGGCTTCTCTACCCTGCTCTCTGCAAAGTCCGCCAATCAAGTGCATGTGTGGTGCTATGCACACATTTTGAACCTTGTTTTGGCAGACACAACAGAGAGTGTCTTGGTAAGTGGGTCACTTTTTTCTCTCATTAACAACATAGCTGTGTTCTTCTGTGAATCCTACCAGAGGATGAACATTGGGGAGAAGGAGAGCAAGGACCCAAGACACAGACGTCTTGCTCCAATTGGAGAGGCACGCTGGTGGGCTAAAGACAGGGCCTTAAATATGGCCTTTGGAGCTTTTGGAAATCCAGATGAGGGTGTGTATGTTGATATCCTTCTCACTCTTTTAACCATACAAGATCAGAAAAACAACAACACTACTGCACGGGTTAAGGCATAAGGATACATTGAGGGGTTGAAACAATACTTACAGCTCAGATATTCCTCAGAATATTTCAGGTCACCTCACCAGTCTCAAAATATCTTCAAACAAGTGGAATGGACATTCTGTCTGCGCATCGTATGGTTGTGTCTACAGTGGAGCAGCTGAAAGGAATGGCAAGAGATTTTGAAAAAGTAAAGGGAGCTGCAGACACATTTGTTCAGTGGGCCAACAGGAAGTTGCAGGAACGGGATGAGGAAACAGAGCTTGAGTTAGAGACCACTCTGCCAATGAAAAGGGCTCGAGAGATGAAAACCATGCCTGGAGAGATGGCACAAGACTTATACTGGGTCAGAGAGTACATACAGGATTGGTGTCCATAATCAAATTCTGAATACAGTTATAGATAGCATCCATCTGCGATTTTGTATGCCGACATGGCTCTTCATGACACTAAAAACTTTAGTCCGCTAACATCCAGTGCCAGTGGCCTTCCACAGACAGCCCTTCAAGAATTAAGTAAATGTTTGATCAAATTTGACAGCAGAGCAACGGTGGCCAATTTACAGAGTGAGCTCATGAGTCTGGCAGAACAGTGGACTAGGTTAAAACAATCGGGATTTGAAGAATATACAACCAGGACTATGGAGGATCATGGACCTGAAGGAAATGAAGACGAGGTGGAGATGATGAACAAGAGCTGTTCATCTTGCAAGGACTGTCCAGTGTGTTGCTACCGTATTCTTAGACAGTACAACTTATTGACCGACGCATACCACATCCTGGGCCTTGCTTACAAGTTCCTACTTACCCTGTCAGTAACCCAGGTAGCTTGCGAGCGGAGCTTCTCTTCTCTGAAATTCATCAAGAGTAGGCTCAGGAGCACTCTATCTCAACAGCACCTGGGGGCTTTTATGCTCGTGGCTACTGAGCGAGATGTTTTAATGGCCCTGGACAGTGACCTGGCTACAGATGGCATTGCTGAGAGAAGTGAGCTGCTGTAGAAATTACTCATTTAAGGAGGTAGGAAATATGTTTATTTTAATTTTATTCTATGACTTGCCTACTCACCAGTCTTTTCACCAACACATTTCTTCCTGTATTATTTATTTTACTGGTCAGATGGTTCCAGAGATTCTTGCCACCTTGCTGCCAGTGCCATTGTGCCAATATGTGCTCCTTCTACCCAGCTTCTTCCTAAGACCAACACGTTCCACTTGTTCTATTTTACATATATTTTACTAAAGTTATTGTTATAAATATTGTTCAGTAATCTTGTTTACATAAAGTGTGGCGTGTGTTGTGGGGGGGTTTTGGTGGGCCGGTCTGAGTCAAAACGTCCAGGGCCATTTTTCATTCCCAGTCCGTCCCTGGTGACAGGTGACATGGAGGTGGTTAAGGGGCCGACAGGTCCTCGCTGCAGTGATCAGGACTCCATTACTAAACCCATTGATTGTGTACAGATGAATTAAAGGGCCTGACTCGAGATGCGATGGGCCACACACTTCCATTGTCCTCAGACAGACAGGCACTCTAGACCACCACATAGTCTGTCTACCTCTTCCCACACAAACAGCACCAGAATAATGTCTGTTCTCCTCTGGTATACACAGAACTCTAATGGTATTTGTAGCATATTTAACATTAAAAAACTACACTGACAAAACGGCCAGTGATGTAACATTGTAGCATTGTAACTTGCACAATTGTCCCAGAACTAAAAGCCTACACTAAAACTAAAAAGTGAGGTTATTTACAATGAGCTAAATGTACATTTAAAACAATATAAGAAGCCCATCTCCGAAAAAAATAAATCAACCATGGACAATAAAGTCCAGTGGTTTTTGTGTTTTCTCGATGCAATTGCCCACAGAATTGAAAGCACTTTATCAGCAACAGAATGGGATTGGATCTTTCTTTGTTTACTCTTGCGGACCGTGATTGCTTTGGCATGACTCAAATTATCTTGTCAGGGCAATAAAGCTGACCAGTGCTGAGCGAAGAGAATTGAGAGGCAAGGGAGACATGGGGCAAATAAGAGAGAGACAGGCACAAAGACCGCAGGAGATTAAAGGAGAAAGAGCGAGAAAATAGAGAGAGACAAAGAAAAGGCAGAAAGAGAGGGGAATGGATAGAAGCAGAGGAAAAGAAAGAAAACAAAAGGGAGAGAAAGAATGGAAAGAGGACGAGCAGAACAAGGGAAAATGAAAAGGTAGGGGTAGAGAATTAGAAATAGATGTGCCGGGATGCAGCGGGCGGGAGAGGGAGGGAGGTGAGAGAAACAGAGACACGCAGAATTGTAATCGATTACCTATTTTTCAAAGTCACTTAAAGTGTCCAGAGTGTGGGGCTGTTAAGTAGTAGTGCTGGGGAATAGGAGTTGAGTATGCGCCGGCACGCTTGACTGGGAGCCAGGCGGGGAGGAGGGGTGTGAGTGTGTGTGTGTTCGTGTGTGCGTGCGTGTGCAACAGTAGGGATGCATGCTAACATTGACCCTGCTAGCTCCTTACTGATGAGTCTGTACTCTTGCAGGAAATAGTTGTGACAGGCCAATATCTGGGCAGGGACCCTGGCTGCAGTATGCTCTCTGTGTTTATGTGTGTGTTGTGTGGGAGGGAGGTGAGACTGATCCATCACCAGCTCAAACAGGGTAGCAGCACATCACATCACTAGACAAATACAACACTGCCCTCTGAAGTCAAGGACACAGACATTCTGGGCTTAAGGATGTATACTGAGCACAGAGCAGAGAGCTAAGGCTTTATAGTGTTTAAGACTATAGACGTTAAAGCCCAGCTCTGCTGCCCTGTTCCTAGGTTACCTCCAGGTAATAGCCCTGTCCAACTGCATTTGTACACAATGGACGAGACACTTGTTGAGGACAGCTTTTGGAGCCATTATCAAGAGGGTCCTCAGAGTCAAGCACACAGGAAAACCTGCCCATATCCTGTGTGTGTGCGTGTGCGTATGTGTGTTGTACGTGTGTGTGTGCGTGCGTGTGTGTGCGTGTGTGTGTGTGTGCGTGTGCCTGTGCGTATGTGTGTTGAACGTGTGTGTGTGTGTGCATGTGTGTGCGTGTGTGCATGTGTGTGTATGTGTGTGTTGTACCTTAGGAATGTTATTTGTCTGACTGTAGCACCTATTTTATTTTGTTACCTCAAACCCCAAAACCATTTAGCTGTCTTCCTCTCAGTAAAACCCTGATGTCACCGCATCCATGGGGGCAGATAAGGATAAGAGTGTCCCACTGGCTGTGTGTTCCTGATGTCAGGGCAGACAGACAGGGAGGGCAGGAGGGACAGGGGACACCTACACTGTTGTCGCCCTGACAGCCCGCCCAAACAGGATATCCTGTGTCAGGGTAGGCCCATTGTTCCTGGTCTAAGAATAGACCCGTCAGATTGGCCGACTCGGGATCCAAAACAGCAAAGAGACAGAACATGCCTCCCAAATGGCACCCTATTTCCTATATAGCGCACTACTTTTGACCAGGGTCCTGGTCAAACGTAGTGCACTATAAGGAATAGGGTACCATTTGGGAATCAGAAAGACAGCAGCAGAGAGCGAGGAG
>CM042383.1:15190806-15245806 GCA_023634145.1 Thymallus thymallus | reverse complement strand
CATGTGGCCAGGGTCTCTCTTCCAGATTGATGGTGCAGTACATTAGTTACAGCAGCAGGCCCTCCTGTCCTGTCTGTCGGACCAGAGTGGATGAGATGAGTGTGACACAGCCAGCACAGACACATAGAGACACATCCCAGTTAATGCTGCCTCCCTCCCTGCCTGCCTGTTTCCCTGCCTGCCTGCCTGCCTGCCTGGCTGCCTGGCTGGTGGATTTATGATGGCGGTGAGTGCGTTTATTATCTCACAAACAGTACAGAGCCCGTGTGGAGATTTATCCCCTTTCAAGGTCCAGTCCTGATTTGTGTTGGCAGATCAATCACTAGTGCCTCCACAGAGGGGCGAGGGGCGGGGACAAGGCTTATTACCTGAAAAGGGAGGCAGGACGAGTGGTTGAACCCGCCCTCACTTGCCGTTCATTACACCTATACACCCATCTCTGGTTGCCTAACCGACCAGAACCTCAACCAATGGCCACGTTAGGATTTGTATCAGGAAGAGTAGTATTTCTTCTTTTGGAGATTTGATTGTAAATCAACTCATCTCTACTTCCTGTTTACCTTAGTTGGTCTCCTTATTTTCCTTCCTGTAACACCTTGCCTGTAACCTCCTGTGTGAGGCCGCTCCCCACCACCCCTCCTCCCCTCTCCAGCCGTCCACTCCGGGGACACGCTCGCCTGCCAAATCACGTTGTCGGATTAGGACCTGGGCAAATTCAATTTCAGCGCCTTGCCAAAGCCGCTCTGTATCTGGGGCTGCGCGTGGGACACAAAGCGAACATGACAAGGGTGACTTTTTTGTCACTTCGACCTGGCGCATCATTTGTGAGGCTCATAAAAATGTATCCGTGTCGCAGTGAAAGGAGGAGATAGGGAGGAGGAGCGAAAGAAAGAAAGAACGAGTGAAATGGAGAGCGAGCGGCAGAAGGAGGAAGAGAAGATGGACAGTGAAAGTGACAAAACAGAAGATAAGGAAAAAAATGAACACAAAATAAATCAAATGAATGCCAAGTGGAGAGCCCCAGCCAGCCTATTCATGCACAGGGAGGAGGAGAGGGAATGAGGAATATTCATGTCTCAGAGAGAGATCTGAATTTATATGTCTCTCCCCATTGTCGACGGATGCTTTAACTGGTCCGTTTAATATTTCCGGCCTTGTAATCAGTCATCTTCAATCCGCAATGTCGATGAGGCTGTGATTTGATGTAGCCCCCGCTGGTCAGACTCTGGGGAGAGCAGCCCCTCCTCCCTCTCTACCTCCCCCCTATCTCTCCATCCCTGTCTCCTCTCCTCCACCTCTTTAATACAATGTTTACAAGCCAGCGCATTGTCCTCAACATATTTCAAAGTCCTAAGTGCCTGGGGCGTTTCACTGACAAATCAAATAACAGCAAAATCATTTATTTCCTGCTCCTGCCACTGGCTTAGCAACGGCGGTTAGGAGAGGAGAAGAGGAGAAGAGGAGGAGAGGAGGAGAGGAGAAGAGGAGGAGAGGAGGAGAGGGGGTAAAGGGGTGGATTGGAGCATCCAAGAGAATGATTACTTCAATAAAAAAAATTATATCCCAAATCTGCTTAGCCGTCGTACTTTGAGCTGTAATTGTTTCAAATACAGCATGGGCCAAGGGTGGGCAGATTGAGTGGCACAGGGGGAGAAACGGGAGGGTGGGCGGCTTTGATTCTTGCAGATGATTAAAAGTGTGATTTGTGTTTCTCAGTGACTGAGTGACCATTTGAGCTGTCCCCTGGGTATTGCGTTTTGTCTGAGTGAGTGAGGGGAGAAACAGTGCTTGTCTTTCTGACTGTGTGACTTTAAGCAGAATTGAGTGTTGAAAGAGGGGCGTCATCTGCACAGAGACCGAGGACTGAGGTGTCACCTGAGGGGATACTGAGAAGAATATCACTTATGTTAGGACAGACGCAGACATACAGAGAGAGAGGCATAAGAACATCCTAGAAAGACATGTGACCTCAATCAAAAACATATCTATCTCGAGGTGCACCTCCCATTTGAATGGAAACACCCAAACCCACCCATACTGTAAAAACACAGATCCAATAACCTGTTTAAATCGGTCTCTCCCCTCTCTCCTACAGTAAGAACCCATCACACGGACACAAGGACGGCAGTGTGGTTCCAGGAACTCCTAAGGTAAGAGGACCTCCGAGACGTTCCTAATAAACCAGCAGAATCCACAGCCCCAATTAGACCATTATCGTTCTGCTGACCAGCTCCCTGACCGGAACTATCTTCCTCTGAACTATCTGAGCCTTATTAGGCTACTGTACTTTCGGTCTAGATCTCTGTTCCACTGTGAGGAAACCAGCGGAGCTTGACAAGGCAGTGTCTTAAGGAGAGGTATAGCAGGGTCCTCTGGAAGGAAGGGTATTAAGCTAGCTACTACTGTATCAGAAAGCAGTGTCCATGCTCCAGCAGGCAGGGGAGAGGGGAATGGAGGAAGAGGACATAGATGCACTTCCTATGGTTTCATGGCTGTCTGAGTCCTCATTAAAAAGCAGATCCAAGAGACCCTGGACAGAGCAGTTTCTGTGAACACCCAATAAGAACCAAAAGATAGGGAGACAAAGAACTTAAAAAGGGACTCTAACTAGGTCTATCTCCTCAGTGCAATGCAGTGTTTCAAAGTGTTGACTTTCCTGTAGTCAGTTGGGACAGGGTATGTCTCTCTTATGACATGTTAATAAGAGGTTTCATTCATTTTCTCCCAATGTTGCCACATTTAGCTCTGACAGACAGGGGCAGTGTTCTTCAGGCCCCTCAGTGGATGTGTTGAGTGAAGGGAGAGAGAGACTGAGAAAAGAGAGCGAAAAAAGAGACACCAAGAGTCACAGAGAGAGAAAGAGAGAGAGTGACAGAAAGAGAGAAAGAGATATGAGAGTTTTTTTAAGGTGTAGTCTGGAGCAGGGCCAAGCAGCAGCCAGCCACAGTTGGCACTGAGGGAGAGCTTGATCGTCCCTCTGCCATTAAAGGTAAGATTTGCTGATGGCATGAGTCCTCCCGGAGAGTAAAGATGCTATGAAGGATGTCTGTCTCTTAATGATCACTGTATCTGTCGGGTAAAAGGGGACCTTTAATATCCTTAACATCTCCAAAGACACACTTTAATGTGCTCAACAGTGGATCCTCTACTTTTCATTCAATTGCCATTTCGGAGGACATTTACTGGGTTGAGATGAAATGGATGAACTTGATAAAAATATTTAATGGATATTTGAGACAGGTCTTTACATATTATTATGCAAGCTCAGAGGCTCACCGTGCCTCACTACTACCTTCAGGTGGTGCCTGGTTCAGAGTCAGACATACAGGGGCTAGGGAAGAGTCAGACAGACAGGGGCTGGGAAGAGTCAGACAGACAGGGGCTGGGAAGAGTCAGACAGACAGGGGCTGGGAAGAGTCAGACAGACAGGGGCTGGGGGAGAGTCAGACAGACAGTGGCTGGGGGAGAGTCAGATAGACAGGGGTTGGGGAACAGGAGTAGTCGTGGTTAGGTTGGGAGAGTGGGAGTAAGGGAACAGGGAATGAACAGGGACCAGGGTGAGGGGAACAGAACATGCCATCTGAGCGAGGCGTGACTGAGCATTCCACAGTAGGTACTTAGTATTCCGTCACACCATGTGAAAAATGAAGGGTCTGGTTGGGGATCACAGGGGCTGCTGCTTCCTGTGCCCAGTCTGCCTTCCAGACCTTCCAGACCTGCCTACCGGTTCTAAAGGGGATTAACCTCACCCTCTTCACAGCTGCCACAACAGCCACCCGCCCCCTCTCAACCACACCATCGCCATAGTGACTCCATGCCAGCCCTGTGCCTCTTAATCCTCTGGGTCAGGGGGCAACGGTACGGCAAGGCAAGATGAGGTGAAATGAACATGTTAACTAACATGGCACCTCCTGTATCTAACGCTGGCGTCAATCTGTTAATTAGTCAACACATTACAAACTATTACACTCAAGTAGAATAACAAGTAGTAGTTGATATCAGAAGCTTGTGCTAATTGAAGCATAGGCATTAAAAAATGCAACGTTATAATGTTGTAAAGTAGGTAACAATTCCAGTTACATCAATGAATAAAATCCACACAAATAAACAGCAGTTCCGTGACCTTGCCGTCCTGAAGCATAAAAAGCCATGCATAATGCTTAATTTACTGTCCCGGCACTAGGGGTCTGCCATTTCTCACATATTAATATTAGATTATAGTTGTCGGCCACTTAAGACCCTGCTCTCTCCTCTCGCCTCTCTCCTTGATTAATAGGAACACATTGTAAATACAAATATTTCATAGCAGCCTCGTAAAGAGTTGGATCTCTGTCAACTCCGCCCTATTTCCCCTTCCCCCTTCTTCCCCCCTTTTCCCAGAGTTCATTTGGGTTAAACTTGTCAGTGGGAAAGGCCTGTAATGTCAGAGGCTCGTCGGAGGCTGTCAGAAGAGTTTTATAGATGACCAAAGTGTCCTGTAATGTTGGCTAGTGTCCTCCTCCTCTCCTCCACTGCAGCATTCCCCCTCTTCTCTTCCTCTCACAACAACTGTCCTGCTCTTTCTCCTCAGTCCATGCTGTTGTCGGTGCACATCAAACGTGAGGGAGAGTCACCGGTGGTCTCCCCTCTCTCTTCTGAAGATGCCCACCACTCCGACAGATACCAGGTGAGCTGCCTGCTCTGTGCCCTGCCTAGAGAAACGGGATGCGTTCCAAATGGCACCCTATGCCCGATTCTTTTGCCCAGAGCTCTAGTTAAAAGTAGTACACTATGTAGGGAATAGGGTGCTAACTGGGACACAAGCCAGGATGTTGCTCTTGGCCCACATATTAAGCATCATAATCCCATTATCATATCCTGTCACATGACAAGAAACGTGGATTAAAGCCACTATGAAATGAAAGGAAAAGTTGAAGGAAGAACAGCAATGGAAGGACACCATACAAAAAGTACCCTGCTACTCTCTGTTAGTGAGGTTGAACTGATTCACATTAGGCAAACTCACAGGTTTCCTACTTTGGCGATGGTCAAGATGATGTTGAGGTGGTAATTTGTTGTTTTAGTGTTGAACACACAGCATTGACTCAGCCAATCATCCGGCTCTCACATCTTATCATAGAGTGAATCAGGCATCCGCCCAGCTGCCTACCTCCCTCTATCCTCCCTGGCTGTGTCCCATATGGCGCCCTATTCCCTATATAGTGCGCTACTTTTGACCAGGGCCCATAGGTAGTGCACTATACAGGGAATAAGGTGTCATTTGGAATGCAGTCACTCAATCCTCCCACTATCTCTGGCAAAGATTTGCCCAGGCTGTAATGTGTTTCCCTGTTCAGATTATCATGCTCCCTAAGCCTGGATGGTATCTCTTCTGGTCCACCACGTCCTTGACATGTTTCCCACCTCATTCTGCTGGAGGCCTCACCATTACAGATAGGCTACGTCCCAAACAGCACCCTACTCCCCACACAGTGCACTGCCTTTGTTCAGACCCCTATAGGCCCTGGTCAAATGTAGTGCACTATATAGGGAAGAGGGTGCCATTTGGGGCATAGACATAGATTAGTTAGGATTAAACTGCCTCATACAGCACAGTGTTTTAACCTAAACTATAAGGTTATGATGGAGCTTTTATTTTAAAACAAATCTCAAAGTTTGATATTTCAAACTCATACAGCAGTGATTTATTATTTGGGTTAAGTGGTTTTCCCTTATACCATAAAGTAAGAGCTATTAAGTGTAAGACATTATATCCATACATTAACACGCCATTTCATGCAAATGATTAAACAGATACTTTCCCCCCCTTAAATGTTAGAATATTTTATATATTTTTTGGTAACATGAGCTATCATGTGGTTGTGTAAGCCATTTAGAGAGCGTACTTCCAAAATGGCACCCTATTCCCTGTATAGTGCGCTATATTTGTCCTATCAAGTTAACTTCCATTGAAGTCACTGTATTACGTACTGCTGCTCCCTAGTGGACAATGGTGGAACAACACCGGGCGTCCTCTGAACTTTCACTCCTATGTTTGGTCACATGATACGCGCCAAGCCAACATGGCGACGGCGATTAACAAAGTGGCTTTGTAGGCGCCACATTCAATCCTTTGGCATCCTTATACAATTATTCATACAAAAGTGTATTCATGGTGCGGTGTACTATCGGGAGGCCTAAATGATAGACTTGTAAAAGTGAGTTTGTCGGCTTGAAAAGGCTTTTGAACAAAAACCTGCCGACCCTGTTATGGAAGAGACGATACAGCCAATAAGAGAAGTAGGTTTTTGTTTACTATCGAGCTTTAGTTTGCAGGGCACACTGTATAATCCAAAGCAATCCAGCCATGAAATGCTACTAATGTATCTATAAACATTATAAATTCAAAGATCCATATCTAATGCATATTTTGTGTGTTTCCTTTCTTCCTACCTGTAGACATTTTTACGAGTGCGAGCAAATAGGCAAACGCGACTGAATGGTATGTATGCATTTCATTTTTCTTCCTCAAGTTCCTCTTTATTTTTCATAAACATATAACACATTTATATTTTTTATAAGTTCATTTCTGGAACAACATCCTCTAGAATTACTGCATACATATTGGTGAGGTTAGGTATGATATCTTCATCTGCAACTTCTCACAGCCACACTTGTATGCAATGACATGATTGGGCCTAGTTTCATTATCTTGGTTAAAATTGTACAATAATGTTCTGAAATAATTCCAATGGCTTGTGAAACGATTTAGGCTGTTTCCTAAAACAAGATATGTCCCTGTCAAATAATATTCTATTCATATTTATTGAGTAGATTATGATTGTCATAAAACAGTTTTCTTTTATAATTTTTTTATGCATTACACTACTGAAAACCCAGATTGCTAAACCAAATATCACCCACACTACAGTTGGTTGAATTGTATATCAAAGTTGAAGCAGCAAGAAACTGGGGAGGCGAATGTGTATCTTCAGAGTGTGAGAACAGGGCCATAACATATGTCTGGATGGATCGACTGACAGTCTGTGGACCCTTGACCAGGCTGTGTTTGATTTGACCACACATTTCTACCCTGCATAGCCATAACCTTGGCTCTGCCATCGATATAACACATTATGGTTAAGTATAGCCAGAGGCCCATGTTGAACAAAACCCTGTGTGGCATTGCTGACAGCCCCTTCACACTGTGGACCAGCTCCAGGCTGTAGCCTACATTACAGCTACAGAGCCAGGCCTGCCCCTTGTTGCCCCACTGAGTGTGATTTCAGGGCTGGCTGGTGGGGGGGGGGCGGGAGCCCTGGCTGCACCTGTGTGTCGCCGTCCCTGCTTTCTCCTTGACCTAGCGCCTACACGAGCAGAGGATCTATTAACCCTTGACCTTCTTGATATGTTAACAGTCGATGACCTCTGCTGGTGCAGGCGCTACGCCAAGGAAAGTGTCAAAAGTGCTCCCCTTGGACTGCACAATGGAGCCCCCCTTGCCCCCTGCTGCATTCGCCACGGTAAGAGCCTGCCCCCACGTCCTCTCCCCAACACCCCCTGTGTCAGCCAGCGGGCCCAGGCTCCCTCCCTGCCTCCATTGGCATTTGTAGCAGCCTCAGTGCTGCTATGAAAAGAAACGGTGTCGACTTTGTTTAAACTCAAGCCTCCATTAATGTCTATTACCTCTCATGTGGAACCTGAATGATTCTGAGGAGAGGAGGAGAAGAGGGGGATGGGGTGGGGGGACGACTCGTGCCGTACCTAATTAATCGTCCCTTTCTGTCTGCGTTTAATGAAGCCCTACTCGATTACCCTCACCCGTTCCATGGCCTGGGAGAGAGATTATGAGGAGCTGTCCCAATCTCCCCAAAGTTATGGCGCGTTGTCCTTCCTCCTCTCGCCGTCCCTCCTCGGGTCCCCCTTGGCCCCTTTCGCAATCACAGCCACCTAAAAATTAATGTCCCCGGACGCCATTTGCAGTTAAGAAAACGCGACAAAGACTTACGGCACAATGGCTGCTGTTCTGCTGTGTTAAATTTCAAATTATGCGGTGGGGGGGGGAGTTGTTGAGTCACGTGACTTAGACCTACAGTAGACCATCCTTACCCATCTTATGGAGAGAGAGAAGAAACCAAGTTCAGGACTATCGTCTCCTTAAACAATGTTAGTTTCTATGAGGAGAGTAAATTACCATATCCTGTGAAGAAATAGGAGGAACCTTCTCCATGTTTAGCTTCTTCTCAAACACTGGTTGAAGAGAATAGATTGCCCTATCTCTTTGTCGTCATGGCACAGTGTTAGAACATTAGACTGTAGTCTCCTGGGCTAAGGGGGACATCTCGGAGTAAGAGTGCTGGTCTAGGATCAGGTTCTCCCAGACCATGTAATCTTATTCATTTTGATCTAAAAGCAAAACTGATTCTAGATCAGCTCTCCTACTCTGAGATGCGTTATGAATACAGACCCTGACGTTAGGCTAGTTGTGTCCCGGCGGCCTTTCCGCTCGCTGTTGTAATTCCTGATCTTCCGGTACCAGGCTAAACGCTGTGGCGTCGTCTAGGAGACCTGGGGCGCATCGATTCCCCTCCACTCCGCTGACCCAAGTTATTGCCAGCGAGGCAGCAAACTTCTCTGACATGTTGTGAATCCCAATAGCGTTCACTGCTGCTCTTCTGCCAAGCAGAGGAGAGAGACACACAGCTGGAGGACAGAGGAGATCGAAAACCCCCAATAGACTACCATGAATTTACAGTGTATTTTTGGTCCATGTCAAATGCAATACCGGTTGCAATATTAAAAGAGAGCCTGGTTGTGACAGAGGCATTCTGCTGGGCTGTTTTGTCTGCTATGAGCCTGTTATCCACACTGACAGGAGGATTAATTTGATCAAATAACTCATTAGGCTTTATCAGATTCTAATCAGGAATATTCGGTTTATTCCGTTTTTTGGATTGCGTTCTTTTTTACTGCATTCCAACCAATCATGTCATTGTAGCCACATCGCTGTTTGCTGAAGTCAATGTTTTTTTTTTTTTTACCTACCAATGTGATATTGTAGGACAGCTCTGAAAACAGAGAAATACAAAAACAAGTCCTAGATTGCCGTATATTTTTTAAATGTTTCTAACCACCTCTTCCTCTGTTTCTTTGTGTTTCAGCCCGGATTGGGAAGATGAAGCGCCGAAAGCCAGAGGATGGCCAGGTATGTCCACTGTGCAGCGCGCCGCTGGCAGGGACAGAGGAGGAGATGAGTAGGCATGTGGAACAATGTCTGTTCAAGGTAGCCTCACATCCCTACCTGTACCCTCAGCCTCGGGCCTCTAGTCAACCAATCACCATCTCTAGTCACTAGTCACCACCACGCTATCTAGTGTCTGTCCACTCTGCTCTTTCCCCAGGATCTGACGCAGCGTAGACGCTACTTAGAAATGACATAGACATGACATAGAAATGACAGACTGAGAACACATGGAAACAGTAGCCTCCGGGGCTTCGTTATCTGACAGGCTCTTATTTTACTCCAGTCTCAAAGAAGGAGTGTTCCTCTTTGCTTTCTGCTGATGACTTCTATTACCAGAATCATTAGTTTAGGAAAACACCTCTCTCTCCTGTCGAATACTAAGCCCCCCTCGCTCTCCTGTAGGAACAACTTCTTCCTCTGATTCTCTGCTTCCTTAATAGACAAGTGTGGCCTCCTGACCAACTCAACGATTCATGCTCTCTCTCATTGTAACCACTTCTCCTTCGCTAACACAATGCTCACAGAATATCATTGATTTATTTTTAGTAATCATGCTCTCATAAACTTGCCTGTAATGTTGGTCATGACGCTGCACTTGCCCTCCTACTTTGGTGATGGTCTCTCGAAATCTTACAGATTCATTAGTTGTAGTTTTACTAACACCTATTGTACATTGTCGTTAGTTTTGTATTAGTTAAAATATATTCAGTCTTTTTATTTTAACGAATACAAAGTATACTGTTCATTTTCTATTTAACATTTAAATTATTTCTGACATAGGAGAGCTCGTCTTTTTCCTCTCCGAGCCTTACCCTGTGTCTGGTTCATTGTTGACTGTGTCTTTGTTCTCTCAGAGGGAGGGTGCGTTTGCTGAGGATGACTCTGCAGACATAGACGGAGAGAACGGGACCCGCTTCGAGGAGTACGAGTGGTGCGGCCAGAAGAGGGTCAGAGCTACCACCCTGCTGGAAGGAGGCTTCAGAGGTACACTATACACTACAACCCTATGGACCCAATCAAAAGGAGTGCACTATAAAGGGAATAGGTGCCAATTGGGACGCAAATCAAATTTTCACTCAGAAATGTTTTACATTTGTGCGACATTTGAGCATTAACAAAGAGTTTAGGGTAGTTGAAAGTATCATAAGAGTCTAAACCCAGTGCACCAAAATGCCTTCCACCACACAACAGCACTCACTCTGAACAACATTCCCTACTGGTCACAATTCCCCTTCAGTATAACAACAGGTTGAGTCTGTGTATCATTGCCATTTAAAAGGACGTGGCTGGGTGCAAAGAGGCTAACATGCCCAGGGCTGCAGCCAGACATGGTGGACAGCTCTGGCCCTGTTTCCCAAATGACACCCTATTCCCTGCATAGGGCACCCTATGGACTCAGGACAAAAGTAGTGCACTGAATTGAGAGTACTGTGCCATTTGGGACAGAACACATCTCTGTCTCCAGCTGCAGTGTGGGGCTATGTGGCCCCGGTCCAGACAGGGGACAACCCAGTCCGGCCTTGGCCCCAGCCCTTTAGGAGGGAAAGGAAAACACATTTAGCTGTGCAATTGACCCGTCTGAACCCGTGAGGAGTGGTGTGTGAAAGGGAAATGGGCGAGTGACCCCCCAGGTTTCCCTTAGCCCAGCAATGCAATTATAGCCCTGGACCTAAAGCTGCCCACTAGGGACCATATGCTGCTGCTCTCCTCTCTCTCTCTCTCACACATTCTCTCTCTCTCTCTCTCTCCATCTCTCTCTCTCTCAAAACTTAGCTTATCTTATGGGAGGGCTAGAATTGAATATCAAATCCATTATCAGTAATCGTTGACAACGAGACATCATTGGGATATTGACTGGAATGCTCAATAACCTGTAAGTTATCTCTTTTTAATTTCGCACTCCAGGACAGTGACTTTCAAACATAGGCTGTCAGGCAACGCAGATAATACATTTGGCTAGTGATTTAGATGCTGTAATGAATTGATCCAACCTAGCCACTATGTGCTCACCTACATGATTTGTGAGTATTTAGAAGGCCATTGGTCCGTGATCAATAGCTAGTGTAGTCCGCTTGATTGGAGAAGTGTATGATTTGGCCGTAGGTCAGCGTTCATTATCTCATGTCCAACAGACAGGCCTTTCCTTCACTGCTAGTGAGTGCCATGAAAATGAATTGGCCATATGTCCTCATCATGTGTTTCTAGGGATCATAGGAAAGCAAAGAGTCCTCGTCTTCTCTAATGGCCTCTTTTTAAAACTCTCAAAGTCACTAAACCCCCCAAGTCCCCAAATTCGATTCAGGCGGTAAAACTGCATTACAAAGCCCAATAAGACGTGTTCCTTTTGGCCACTCTCTTTCGCTACAAACCCGACCAGACAGACATCAGCGGCCTACAGATCAATTTGAAATCCTGACCAGGAGGCTGTCCGTCCGTCCGTCTGTCTGTTCATCTAATGAGCAGCAGACCCCTTCTGGCCGGCTGTGATAGCCCAGTGTCCTGTGATGTGACACAGATAAGGGCTGGTCAAAGCCAGAGGTGCTTTCCGCTGCTCCAGCCGGCCTGGGGAGACCACTTGAAAGCCACCCCTCGCACCCCCCTAGAAGCTCAGAAGGTGGATTTGCCTTGAAAGCTTTGCTGCAGTCAGCCATGGTTCAATGGGCCCAGCCAGGCAGAATCCGCCATCCACACAGCCCAGGAGGGGGGTGGTTGATACGGGGAGGAGAGACCGAGACGAGGGGCTTCAATGGGATAAGAGAGGCCTATCCTCTGTGAGCCACCAGCACCAGCACCGCCACCTCTCTCCCTTTGAGGGGAGGGAAGAAAGGCAAAGGGAAGCCCTTTAAACAGAACAGAAAAGTCAAGGAGAGGGAGGGAGAGAGGGAGGAAAATCGAACAGGATCACTTTCTGCTTGAGACGTGTGGGGCCCAGCCCCCACGTGGTCCTCCTGTGTACATGGCTTATGAGGACCTGGGAGAAATGCACTAAAGGCTGATGTATTGAGGAAGAGGGTCAGATCTGATCCCAGCAGCCTGATAGTGAAGACCAAGGCTAAGTGGGCCGATCCTGGGAGAGAGGATTTGGGGGCGCTGACTGAAGATGACAGCGGTGACAGAAGGCACTCTCTGCTTTGTAAATAGGCTTCAAAGATGGCGGCCATCTTTGTTCCATCTCTGTCCCATCATCTCTCCGTACGTGTCCTGTAAATGCCAGCGAGATATGATGGATATGACCAGAGCTGACTGGGGAGGGCTGATAAGAGCTATAAGCGCCATGGCAACCGGGTGTTGTTGGTCAGGCTGTCTCATGTTGATTGGTCCCTTGACCCTCCCTTGCCGCTCGCTCAGAACCTTAGTGTTGTCTCTGTCTCATCTCCAGGTGGTGGTGACATGGAGATAGGTGTTCCGTGTCAGTCAGGTCTGTGTTACACAGGGAAGAACACATGTATTTTTCAAGTCAATGAGATGCACAAGACTGGTTATGATAATGAGTGTGGAGGATATGCGAGGGACGGGTGCCGTTTCGGTGCACCTGTGTAGTGTGTGTGTCGGTGTGCACGGACGTGTGTGTGTGTGTGTATGATCTGGATGATCTGCCAGAAGGGGGAGGAGAGGGAGTGCGAGAGAGCGCAGCGGCGTGTATAATGTGACTGAAAGGCAGTTATAGTGGTGCTGACCTTTTCAGGGGAGATTAGATTGCCTGCCAAGACTGGTTAAAGGGAGAGATGGGGCCTGAACTGCACTGAGCAGCAGGACCAGACCAGGCTGGCCAGCCCAACAGCATCGCTACATCCTAAATGGCACCCTGTTCCCTATTTAGTGCACTATTTTTGGCCCTTAGGTCTCTGGTAAGAAGTAGTGCACTTTTAATAGTGAATAGAGTGGCATTTGGGACATTGCCCATTACTTCAAACTGCTGTAGTCCTCATCCTCCTCTCCTCTGCTCATGGGACATCAACCGGGTCTGACTTTGGACAATCCAATTTCAGCCGGACGGTTCGGCTACATGCCACTTGCTTTTACAGCATCCCCTCGTTTTAGTTTCTATCAGTCAGCTATCAGTGTGATGGGGATGTTGTTCTCCCTACTTGTCTCTATAGCCTTCTTCCACACTTACCGCTGCGGTGAATTGAGATTGAACTGCATCGAATGCAGCAGTTGTAGGCAACCCATCCCTGTCGGTTCCAGTTGGGTGAAGTATATTTGAGATAAATATTTCTCAATGTCCCACTGGGTTTAAGGCTAATCCTACCTAGTAACACTTTGCGGTGGAAAGCCCACTTCTCAGGGGCTACAGTGGCCCCAGCCTTGTCAGTGGGTGGGTTGGGGACAGAGCCTCTCTCTCCTCAGCCAGAGAGCCACTACACCACAGCCTTTTGAAAATCAATGCTGTGCTGCTCTTCCTCTGTCCCTCCCATCCCCTCCTCCCATCTCCTGGCCCCAATCCCAGCCATGCATCGCTAACTAGCCGCAGGATCCATACCCTGATCAATTGATTGGATTAACAGTGATTTCTGGGTCCTTCCTACCCTCGCCACTTTCTCCTCCCCAATGTGCCTGGCCAGCGGCCGCCATTAGTGGTCGGGACGGAGGGACAATCTATTTATTTATTTTAGCCTCCTACGTGTCGACACTCGTTCACAGTAAATTAATGAAATGCAGGGCATCATTTGCAGTTTATCACATTTATAACCTCACCGCCCGTTCGCCATACCTCCCCCCTCCTTCCCAGCAGCATTTGAGGCATGCCCCAGGTCCAGGTGGTTGACTGTGCTGTGGGAGAGACTTGGACTTTAAAAAAAAAAAATTGCCCATCCCTTGCTCTATAGTATTTAAATAATTTCAAGGTCCCTGAATGGTGCTGGTCTGTCTGGATAGTATAGGCTCCCATGCTGCCCACTGGTTCCCTCAGCTGTCTGCTACTACTGCCTCTGCCACCAGCAGCTGAACAGACATATTTATGCACCACAGCCATTGTTCACATATGCTCCACGCAGCCACAGGGACCAAATAAAATGTAAAAGGTCCCTTTTTATATGATCACTAAAAAGCATGGGCACATTGTAAAAAGGGTTAGCCTTGGTGGCAGGCAGGGACAGGGTTTTATCCTCTCCAGCAGCAGCTCCAGTCCCTCAGCACAGAGCTTCCTCCAGCCTTCACTGAGGGAGGGGAAGAGGCTGCCTGCCTTCTGGGTCTCTGTGCTGGCTTGGCCTTAGGTAAAGCCATGGATAGATGTTCTATGTCTCCGTATGAGCCCATGACATCTGAGTTTGTCTGTACTCCACCACAGCACTGTACCATCTCCTGTCCGGACACAAGTCAGCTGTCAGTGTCAAGCCTTAGACGAGTGGGAGACTCGGCCCCTGACCACTCAATCAGCCCCCAGCACTGTATGTGGGCAGCAAAGGCAGGGGGAGAGGCAGGGCCTAAGTGGAGCTGAAAGAGCCAGTCAGCCAGCAGTCAGGCAGGAGTTTGTCTGGCGTGCCGCTCATCACAGGTTTTATAGAGGTGCCAGTCAGATCTACCGCCAATCAGTCAGCCATACCCCCCCCCACCCAGACTGCCACGCTCCCATAACCAGATCACCAGCCGCTGGCAGCTGACAGACAGCTGACACAACCCCCTAACCCCCCCCTCCCTCTGTCTGCCACTGACAGCCAACAACATTTTACAGGAAGGGAGGGGGAGATGGCAGCATCTCAACATGTCTATTTCAATCAGTCTGCTTAGCAGCAGGTTTAATAGGCTAGCTCAGATATTTCTTACCCTGCTGGTCTACATGTGTAGAGAGAGAGAGAGAGAGATAGATAGATAGATAGATAGATAGATAGATAGATGAGGATAGGCAGACAGGGTCTGGAAGAAGGGCTTGCTACTGTTGAATCCATGCTTTGCACGGTCATCCTGTCTGAAATGACAGAACTGACTGTTTCAGAGGTTGTGAAGTGCATAGACGGAACTTTCACTGGGGACAAGGGGGACATGTCCCCCCCATACACACACACACACACATTCTGAAATTTTGTCCCCCCCCCCCAGTTTTGTCATTTGAATGTGATACAAAACGAGGCAACGGTGTGCTTTAGGACCATGCGGATGCCTCCGAGCGGTCGGGTAGGCTGTTTGAAGAGTTTATCCCACTGGATAAAAAATAAGAAAAGAAAATACAAATTAAACATTATGTCCCCCCCACATCTAATACCAAAGTTGCACCCCTGGTGAAGTGTGTACAGTATTTAAACACTTATTTTTTCCTCCATTTTATTGAGGACGGTTGCATGGTCTGAAAGACAATGACACTGCCCCCCTCTGCTCTCCCTCTGCCCCCCTCCCTCCCTCTCCTCAGGAACAGGCTTTGCCATGTGCAGCACAAAGGAGAACCACGACAGCGACGCCGACCTGGACGTGGATGGAGACGACACGCTGGAGTACGGCAAGGCCCAGTACACAGAGGCCGACATCATCCCCTGCTCCGGAGAGGACCAAGGAGAAGCCAAAGAACGGGAGGCCCTGCGCGGTGCGGTGTTGAAGTAGGTTCTCACCCATACCACTCTACTGTACTCCACTCTACTGACGACTTCTGCTCTGTGGCGTTGAGCTCCTTCTCACGGCTTTGGATTTTGTTTGTTTCCGCTCTTTTAGTGGTGGAATGCCATCCAACAGAATAACGCCAGAGTTCTCCAAATGGGCCAGTGATGGTGAGTTGAGGCTTGGAACAAGATGTCATCTTCTGTTTTTATTGGTTACCAAAGTGAAATCTTTTGACCGTATTGATTAATGTTGAGGTAAATTCTCATAGTTCCCCATCTCTCTCTCTCTGCAGAGATGCCCTCTACGAGCAACGGCGAGAGCAGCAAGCAGCAGCTGCCTCAGGACCCCAACGCCGCCTGCTCTTCCTCCAACGTGCCCCGGACCTGTAAAAACAGCGAAATAGAGAAGTAAGAATCCTCCCTCCCCCAGCCCTTTCCTATCACGTTTCTATTACTCTCAGATGAGTTTTCTTTCCTTCCTACGCCCGGCCGGTTGGGTCGTAAATGATGCATTTTGTGTGGTCATTTTTCCTCCAGCGATGAGAGAGCCGGTGAATCTGTTCTGTGCCTCACTTCATCCACTGGTCTGATCACAGAGAGGGTCCCACAGTATTGATCCTCTCTCTGTCGCCGTGTTCTCCATCTGGGCCAGACACGCAGCACCATACAGGAATCCTAATTTCACCACAAAGACACACACACACTACCTCCCTCCTGCTACCTACCTAGCCAGCAGACCTAGTAGAAACACAGGGAGCTCCAGTCTTCCCCTCCCTGCCAAGCAGCAGATAAATGTGAATAACCTGTTCATGTGAAAGGGCAGCCCCTCTAATTCCCTCATCTCCATGTCCTCATCCATATTCCGCGACAAGCGGCACCCGGAAAACATTTTCCACCAGCAGCAGCATGGCCGGCCCCTCTGAATGGGTAATTGGGGTCAGAGCAGCACAGCTAGTGGAGAGAGAGAGAGAGGGATTTTGGTTGATTGCTTGCTTCTGCATGTTTGGCATATTCCCTCTTCCCCCCCCCTTTGCTCCTCTTGCTCCCCATTTTGGCTCAGTTGCTTCAGTTTCCCCCACCCCTATCTTAAATGTGGCCACAGGTCAAAACTGCAGTCTGCTTCTGCCTTCCATCACAATCCCCCTCTCTCTCTCTCTCTCTCTCTCTCTCTCTCTCTTCCTGCCTTCACTTGTCCAAGCCTCAGACTGACTGACTGACTGACTGACTGACTGACTGACTGACTGACTGACTGACTGACTACTTCTGACTCCTTCCTCACATCTCATTTCCTTTCCTCAGTGTCCATTTACCCTGCTGACTCTGACTGAGATAAATTAATGTTTTGGTTTCAACAAAGCAGCCAAACGTATCCGTTTCTTATTCTCTCTCAGCCGCCATCATCATCATTGACTTCCTGTGAAGGGCTCATGTTAAACTGGCTAGTAGTACGAGCGCAGCAAATGTACCCCATGTAGCTCAGTCGGTAGAGCATGGCACTTGAAACGCCAAGGTTGTGGGTTCGAAGTATGAAAATGTACACACTCACTACTGTAAGCTGCTCTGTATAAGAGCGTCTGCTGAATGACTCAAATGTTTTATAAATATCTTAGCACCCCCCCACACACACACTTCTACACACACTTCTACACACACACACACTTCTCCACCCCACCCCCCCCCCCCCCACACACACACACACTTCTACACACACACACACTCTTGGGAGGGCTGCCCTGCCTGCCTGCCCGGCAGGCTAAATGCTTAATTTAAATTAATCAATCAGGAGGAAGCTGCTCTGCTCAGAGTAGAGCTGGTCTAGCCACATATTAAATATCAGCCAGCTGCTGGAGAACTGAACTGGTGCATAAGCATAGAAGCTTGAGATGTATTGATCTGGGCTCCGTCCCAAATGGCACCCTATTCCCTTTATAGTGCGCTACTTTGGACCGGAGCCCTATGGGCCTTGGTAAAAAGTAGTGCACTATAAAGGGAATGATGTGCCATTTGGGACGCAGCCCAGATCTGGGCTCTATCCCTTCCTCTCTCCACCCCTCTTCCTGGATGACCGTGTGTGTACCCAGGATGAATGTGTGTGTGTGTGTGTGTGCGCAGAGTGGGAGGATGAATTAATCAGCAGCACATCCTCTGGGGCAGCATCATTATGATCTGTCTGTGTGGCAGACACAGACAGACAGACAGACAGACAGACAGACAGATAGACAGACAGACAGACAGATTTAAACACAGTGACTGTCTGAGGGTTAGGGAGGGAAAGCCTTGTGCCCATAAGGAACACAGTGTAGGGGGTTTAGGCAAAAGTGAGTGTAGCAATAGTGTGTTTGCTCTTTTTTTCTGACGTGTGTGTGTGTCGGCATGAAGAAAGACAGGTGAGCGTTGCCTAAGTGGTGAAGCATGACAGCTTAGGTTGATTCATCGGTGTAACCCTGTTGAGGCTCCCTGCCTCCCCTCTTGTACACACATACACGCGCAAATATATATATATGTACACACACACACGGTCCTTCTCCCACACACACACGCACACACACAAACACACCCACATTTGCGACAGCCACAGAGACAGCCACCTCTCTGTGCCATTATGTGGTGGAGAGGGGCATTAGGCGTGTTAGGTAGGCTGGGCATAGATCACTCCTGCTGGTGGACGTCAGACAGAAGGAAGAGTCGTTCTAAGCCACGTGAAGGGCCTCCTGCCTGCCTCCTCAATCAGCTTTATTAGCTTAGCTATCGTCTGCTCTGCTCCAGATGTGACACAAGCCTGTGTATTTAATTTCGCAGGCTATGTTTCCACCAGACAGGCAGAGAGAGAGTGAGAGGCTCACCAACCAGTCAGCACTGACTCACGAGTTGCCACCCTATTCCCTGGATAGTGCACTACGTTTGAATGTGCCCTATGGGGAAAAAGAAAGTCAAACGTAGTGCACTATCTAGGGAATAGGGTGCCAATTAAGACAGTCACAGTAACTCGTCAGCTGAACATGTATTATTCCCAGATGTGTCGTTCTCCCTCCCTGACGTTGTTTTCTGCTTAAGCAATAAGGCACGAGGGGGTGTGGTATATGGCCAATATACCACGGCTAAGGGCTGTTCTTAGGATGCGTCGTGCCTGGACACAGTCCTTAACCGTGGTATATTGGCCATATACCACAAACCCCTGAGGTGGCTTATTGCTATTATAAACTGGTTACCAACGTAATTAGAGCAGTAAAAATAAATGTTTTGTCATACCCGTGGTATACGGTCCGATATACCACTGCTGTCAGCCAATCAGCATTCATGGCTCGACCCACCCATTTTATAAAAGTCCTTATTTGATCAGGTTCCAGAGGATGTTAGGAGAATATTGTATTATATGCCGGAGGGAGATGTCATTCATCATAGACAGAGGGTTGTTCTGGGAATTACAGTTTTTAACCGTTCCTCCTTAGCGTCTTTTGGCTTAGTGGGAGGAACAAGCCTGTATTATTAGTGTTGACACAGAATAGAAAGAGATGTGGTAGGGATTTTATTGAAGTATATGTAAAAATCATTAAATTAGGCTAAAATGTTGCTTGCATGTTGTTAGATTTGGATCTTTCTGTTGGCGTTCTCTTAATTTTTGTGCCAAAATCTATATGCAAAGAAGTGGACATCCATTGTGACAGTTGTATGGGCAGTTCCCTGATACGAAAGAAATAGGCTTAATCTGAGAATCCCTTTAAGGAGACCAAATAAAGGATTGAATGATTTTAGAGGAACAAGAGGCTGAAATTCCCTTCTTGCTGTTTGAAAAATGCATGTATTTGTTAGGACTTTCTCAGCCCTCGTTCTCAAATGAAAATGAGGTTTGTCTCCTTTCGTTATGTTGATGCATTGTGTGTGTGTGTGTGTGTGTGTGTGTGTGTGTGTGTGTGTGTGTGTGTGTGTGTGTGTGTTGCGGTAGTGAAATCTCTGATCTCCTCCCAGATGGGTAATGATCTCTTGGCATCAGGTCGTCTCCAACCCCGCTCGTCCCCAACAAGATAAATGAGCTCTCCAATACCGCCAATGTGATTGCTGCTAAATTTCATGCTCAACATGAAACAATGGCAGAGATTTCCATGTAGCTCTGCAAATAATTGAATCTGTCCTCAATTTATAAGTGATGACTCTACCCCACCCCCTATGTCCTTCTCTGCCTCAACCCCATCTCCCCCTCAGACCCTGTGTGAGAGAGAGAGGAGCCCTCCCCCTATAGCCATCTCAGACCTTCCTAACACACATAATGTCTTGGGCTGTAGAAATAAATTGGGAATGTTTTATCTGGTGTCAGTTTAGTTAAATATTCACTCCGCCATTTCCTGGTTGCAAAAATTCTAATAGTTTGCTTAATTTCAGGACATCAACTTTAAGGGGTTACACACAATACCCCTTAATGTCAAATATGTTATTGTTGTATTAAACCCCTGTGTCATGGCAAGCCTAAATTAGTTCAAGAGTAAAAATCTGCTTAACAAGTCGCATAATAAGTTACATGGACTATTTGCGCAATAATACCAATTTTACCATGATTTTGTAATGACCATCTCATCTCTGTACCCCACACATACAATTATATGTGAGGTGCCGAAGTTGAGCAGTGAAATTCAACCACAAACACCAGGGAGGTTTTCCAATGGTTTGCAAAGAAGGGCACCAATTGGTAGATATCCCTTTGAGCATGGTGAAGATATTAATTACACTTTGGATAGTGTATCAATAGACCCAGTCATTACAAAGATACAGGTGTCCTTCCTAACTCAGTTGCCGGAGAGGAAGGAAACCACTCAGGGATTTCACCATGAGGCCAATGGTGGATGTGATAGGAGAACTGAGGATAGGTCAACAACATTGTAGTTTCTCCATAATACTAATCTAATTTACAGAGTCAAAACAAGGACGCCTGTACAGAATAACAATATTCAAAAACATGCATTCTGTTTGCAATAAGGCACTAAAGTAATACTGCAAAAAAACTGGCAGAGGAATTACCTTTTTTTCCTTTAATACAAAACGTTATGTTTGGGGCAAATACAACACATTACTCCATATACAACACATTACTCAGTACCACTCCATATTTTCAAGCATGGTGGTGGCTGAGTCATGTTATGGGTATGCTTGTAATCGTTAAAGACTGGGGAGTTTTTCAGATTGAAAAAGAAACGGAATGGAGCTGAGCACAGACAAAATCCTGGAGAAAAACCTTCTTCAGTCTGCTTTCCACTAGACACTGGGAGGTGAATTCACTTTTCAGCAGGACATTAACCTAAAACGCAAGGCCAAATCTACACTGGAGTTGCTTACCAAGAAGACGTGAATGTTCCTGAGTGGCGGATTTACAGTTTTGACTTAAATCTGTTTGAAAATCTATGGCAAGACCTGATGTTTTTCTAGCGACATCCAATTTGACAGAGCTTGAATAATTGTTTTTAAAGAATAATGGCCAGATGTTGCACAATCCAGGTGTGGAAAGCTTTTGTCAGACTCACTGCTGTAATTGAGGCCTAAGGTGATTCTAACATGTATTGACTTGGTTGAATACTTATCTAATCAATATATATTTGTTTTATTTTTCTCTTCTTTTTTTTTTGTACAAATATTTAAATATTTCCTCCACTTTGACATTAGAGTATTTGTGTGTAGATCGTTGACAAAAATGACTAATCAAAATGTGGAGAAATTCCAGGGGTGTGAATACTTTCTGAAGGCACTGTAAATAGGTGAATGGTGGAGGAGTTGGATGTGGATTAATCCCCATGGTAAAAGGTTATCAGTCCCCTGGGTCTCTCTTCTCCTCCTCCCTCTCTCCTGAATCTAACTGAAATTACACCAGCCAGTAATGTGCTCAGGAGGCCCTGCCTCCCTCCCTGCCTGAGAGATGAAAGGCGAGGATATAGATGGACGCTAGATTAAGATAACGGGCTGATGGAGATGGATTGCAGGGGTGCAGTGGCCCAGGGAGCCTGGCAAGGCCGGCTAATGAAATGAGAAATGGGCGCACGCCACAGCCTCCACCGCCTCCCGCAAACATTCAGACTTAACATAGGACACTTAATGGGGAAGGAGGACAAGTTCCCTCTCGCTCTCTTTCTTGCTCGCTCTCGCTCTGTATTTATTTCTCGATCTCTCGCTCTTTCCATCCTGTGGCAGTGAGAGGGAAGGATCACAGCTGAGATGACTTATGAACTGTTCATTGGTTCCATTCTCTTGTGTGTTCAGTAGAGAGAACTTTTGAAACAGTATTACTGAATTTAAGATTTTAGTTTTCAATTGTATGTTGTGCCTTTCTGAACACAACCCAAGGTTCTTTGTAGTCCTCCAAGATAGGCTTGGGCAATACCCCGGTAGTCGGGGTAGCCTAGTGGTTAGTGTTGGGCCAGTAACCGAAAGGTCACTGGTTCGAATACCTGAGCCGACAAGGTGAAAAACCTGTTGATGTCTCCTTGAGCAAGGCACTTAACCCTAATTTGCTCCTGGGGCTGACGCTGAATTTGTTCTTAACTGACTTGCCTAGTTAAATAAAGGTTAATTGCCACTGCTTATAGCTATAATTATAAGAAATCTAAGATGTGTCATAAACAATATCCAGCTCAGGGCTCCAGCTATGCATTTGGTTTGCTAACTTGCTAGCGAAGTGGCTAGATGTCAAGATCAAGCTTTTTGTATACAGCAACAACAACAAAATGGCGCCCCTTGTGTGCACTTTCGGTAATACCGTATACTCTATGGTACAGAAACGGTATGACGGTATGAAAATCTGGATTCCGCCCAACCCTACTCCAAAACCTGTAGTGTACCAGCTACACAGAGATGGTGTAGCAGCCTAGGAATTTGCATGAGGTAGTATTTCAGGTTACGTTGTAAGTCTTGTAAGGTTTTATCTGTACTCAAGGCCACTACAGCATCAATGCTCCACAGAGTCCCACTGTGGTCACAAACCTCAGCCACAGCTTGATTCACGGCCCTGTTTTATGCCCATAATGTTTGCTTTACTTGTATTTCCCTTAGCATAACATGCCTCAACCAATAACTTAACTCATATTTATAGATCATTTCAGGTTTAGCACAGGTTGTTTGGTATATTTTAAGCTGCTATCTTAAAATGGAATTTTGAGGTTTAGCGTTATAAATTACAGTAGAGGAAATGCTGGTCTGCTTTCCAACAGACACTAGGAGACAAACTCACTATGAATAATGTGCAAAGATTGTACAATCAAGGTGTGCAAACCTCTTCGAGACTAACCCAGAAAGACTCACAGCTGTAACAGCTGTAATCGCTGCCAAAGGTGATTCTAACATGTATCGACCCAGGTGGTCAATACATGTTTTATTTTTCATTAGGAAAAAAATGTTTAAAATTGCCACCCATTTTGACATTCATTTTGTGTAGATCGTTGACAAATATTTGAAAATTAAATGCATTTTAATCCAACTTTAACACAGCAAAATGTGGAAAAAGTAAAGGGGTGTGAATACTTTCTGAAGGCACTGTATGGTGAAAGTGGCATAGATGTTACGATGCCTGATGTCCATCTGGCCTGTCTGGTTGGGGTTTGGTTTGGTTAGGCCTGGCCTCCCTGATACAATCATCAAATGGTTGATTATTTTTAGCCCAGTGAGATCATCCAGTCCCTTCTGCCTAGAGTGTAGTAAACTAGGGACACACAAAAACACACTGTCGGTCATCCATCGCTCCAACGGCTCAGGCCTCCACATAAAGAAAGATTAAAACCCCCTTTTATTGCACGAGGGAATTAAATAACTTTTAGAATGTGGTTTCTTATAAATCACCGGCTAAATGAATATTCATCGTCAAACCATGTCGTGTCTGAGAGCGCGAGAGAGAGAGAGAGGAGACGAGGGTTGGTCTTTATAGGGAAAAGTTTTACTCAGTGTGCCCAATGACAGTGTTGGTTGAGTGAACCACCACAGGGATTTATGAGGCTGTTAAAGGGAAAACACCAGGCTACAGAGGACAGTGCTACTGGGCCTGCTTTATAAGCAAGCACGCTAATCAAGGCTAAATGCCTTTTTACAAGCGCCCGGCTAATAAGAAGAGATTTTAAAGCTTTATGGCCATGTTGCAGATTGTAGTCACAGGACAGAATAGAATGACGGGTCTCTCCTTTCTCTAGCTATCCTTGGCCAAGGTCTCTGTCCAGTCTAACAAGAGTTTCAAGTTGACTCGAGTCACCATCAGCTGTATTGTAATAACATTTAAGCTCTTTTAATTCAGCTTAACTCAAATGATGCTACCTTCCGATGAGAACATAGCATTGGTGTGTGTGTGTATATCGAAATGTAGCTATCAAGCTAGGTAAGTTGAACTACGTTGTGTTGACAGTGACCTGTCTACCTCTACTCCTGTACTGTACTGTCTCTGTGTCCCTCAGGGCACTCCACTCCTCATTGAACAACCACACAGGGCCGGTAGTATGATAAATTAAGCCATAGATAGCCAAGGCACTGGGCCTTCCGACTGGCCACTAATCGGAGTGGGAGAGCGCTGTGCCTTACTGCGTGCCTCCCGCTGAGAGCTGGTCCAATGGTAAATCAATACTGTAGATCAGCGCTCCATCTGGCTGGAAAATGAGCGGATCACCATAAACATCTGGCCAGCGCCACGTCCCGGGCAATCATTGGCGGCCATATTGATTTAGTTATTGCTAGTTCATATGCTGCAGGACAGTGTTAAACGTACATTCTCCAGGCAGGGGCATTAATCAAGGGATATTTAGTAGAGGGCCTGAGAGGTGAGGAGGGGAGGGAGACATAAATCCTGGGTCAGTCAGTGTAGGGATAGGACCTGGGAGGATACAGACCGATAGACAGATGTTAAATGGGGACATGTTATGTACAGTATAAAGATAGCTTAGTGTCCTGACAAGGAAGGACTGAATGAAAAGCTTGTCTGCAAGGGAAAAACACTCAAAGCAATAAGATCCGGGGACTGAGGAATATGATTAAGAATGATTCCGCATTGAAATGGCCAAAAAACACTTGCTACCATAGAGACAAAACAAGGTATTTTGTGATGTAATTGTGATGAGCCTTTCTCTTTGAGTGTCACTGACCTGACCGAAGCCTCTCCCCCTCTGTTGCAGGATCACCGAGGGCTCGAAAGCCACCACGTTCGAAGCACTAAAGGCTCGTATCCGGGAGCTGGAGAAGCAGATCCTTCGAGGGGACAGATATAAGTGTCTCATCTGCATGGTAAGGAACCAACATAGTCCTTTACCTGTGCTTGTCTCTCTATGCATGTCTGCCATAACGGGAGTGTTTAAACCCAAGCAAACCTGCCCATCCACTACTTAAACAACTGTAGGTGTGTGTCCCAAATGGCACCCTATTCTCTACATAGTGCACTACTTTTGACCAGGGCCCATGTGGAATAGGGTGCCATGTAGGATGCAGGCAGACGCTTTGTGTTGACACGTACTGTCTGGTGGTTAAAGTGATTCCTGCATGGCCTGAAAGTCAGCCCTCCCTCCTCCACCTGATTCGTGTCTGTGTGTGTCAAGAGAGATTCTGTCGCACCAACTGTCATATAGCTCTGAATCCCCAGCTGCAAGCAGCCCTTGTATTGTCTTGTTACCATCCTGCAGCTTTGAAGGGGTTTTCTGACCATTTCAACTGATGGTTCTTTATCATTTATTGGGGATCAATAAGCAAACTCTTGTCTTTGGTTATTGATGTCACCACAGTGATTTGACAGCCATCAATGCATCTGGTTCCTCAAGATTTTATTCTCTTTCCTGTCCCTAATGACTGCCTCGGCCACCCGCTCCCCTGGTCCATGTGAGAGAATCAGACAGCATGGATTAAGAAACTGAACACCACATACCTGAGCAACCCTTTCCTAAGTGTGTGTGTGTGTGTTGTGGTTGTTCTTCCACCATTGTCACCAATAGCCACACACACACACACACACACACACACACACACACACACAAGAAGCCAGATTCCTCAGCTTTGGCAGCCCCTTCTCCCTGGCCCGGGCCCCACGACTCTTGACTCTGTGAAAGGCAAGCAATTACTGACGCCTGTCCCTCCTAAAGGTCGTCCCAGCCCCGGGGTAACGGAGAGGAGAGGGGAAGAGATGCATATTGATCACTCCTGCCCTCCAGCGACCATCGTAAAGCTCATTTGTCATTGCTGTCGTCTCCTCCCGTTACAAATCTCAGTCAGCCAGGCTGAGGAGTGTAGACGCTCTGCTCTGACGGACATGCCTGCTTGTAGACAGGATTTAGATGTGTCTTTTTTTAAGATGGGTGAGGAAATAGCCTCTGCAATAACCTGAAAGTCTAACCCGCCAGCGAAGGTGGTCAAGAGTCATATGACTGCTAACACCTCGTCACTCATTTTGAAAGACAAAATGACGTGTGCTTGCAAGGCAGTAGTTGAATCTTTCTTTACAAGATCCTCCAGGAGTTTGTTTTGCAGTCTGTTTGTGTTCTCTGAACACTTGATAAAGAATCATACAGGCAGACGGAGTCAGCAGGGTACTTATCAGCGGATCTCTACCACCACCTGCTGTTGCTTTAAGGAACTGAGCGCTAGATGGATGCATTGGATTTCACATCACATCATCTTCACGTTCAGTGTTCCCTGTTCTGTTTCAATGCATTTCATAGAATCAACATGTTGTGGCTTGTAAAAGGATCATCTATGGCTTGTGTTGGACATCGAACACGGTGCTGATTCTTTTGCTCAGAGCCTGCTATAAGTCTCAAACACATCACATCACATGAACTGCAACAGCAACTTTAGTGGGTGTTTCTCTGCAGTCCCTAGTTGCCGCCCAGGTTGTGTGTGAATGCATGTGTCCAGTCCATTCGTACCTGTTTCTTTCTATGCTTTGTAGTCAGCAGCAGTCTTGTGCTCAGCAGTGCCCCCTCTGTACTTCCCTACAGAGGAAGAGATTCCAAACAGACAGGGCTGAAGACAAGAATCTGGGCCAATCTGGGCGGGCCCTCGCAGTAACAGCGCCCAATGAGAGGCGGGTTGCTGAGAGCTGTTCAAAGCCCCTCCCCCCGCTCAGCATTTACTGTTTGTATAGAGGCTACGTTATGGGCGGCGGCGGGATTAAACGGCTGCTCCCGCTCCGGAGGGTAAGGCTCTCTGTGCTTCCCTTCCCACCCACCCTCCCTCGCCCCTCTGCTCGCCTGCTCACCCGGCTGGGCTGGCCACCCCCCTCCTCCATGCCTGTGCTTTTAGCTGTGCTGCCTGGTGCTTTGGTTCGTCGGGGCCTGTCCAGTGTTGTACCGTGTGTGCCTGCGACAGCATTTTGTGTCTGTTTGTGTCTTTCCACACAGTTCCCCTTTAACCTCTTACGTTAATGTTCTCTCTTGCTCTCTCCCCCCCCCGTCCCCATGTGGCAGGACTCGTACACAATGCCCCTCACCTCCATCCAGTGCTGGCACGTCCACTGTGAGGAATGCTGGCTCAGGACTCTGGTGAGAACCCAACGGCAACCCAGCCTCCACAACACATCACAGCACTGCTGTTGCATGGCAACACTGCGTCATAACATTACAGCCACTGGTTTCATAGTGACTGAACTCCCTTACTGACTCTCTCTCCCTGGTACATTCCAACAGGGACGTGGTAACACAAAATGGTCACACACACACACACACACACACACACTCTTGAGTATGTGGAAGCTTTGCATGATGACAATAGACCATTTTGTTGCATCTGATCACAGGTGTGTAGGAACAGTGTAGTTACCTCTCCTCCAATACTCTCTTTACAAACACAGTAGTGAGTCCCACCTAACTCCTCAACCCCCTGGGCAAGTCTCCTTTTGTACAGTGCCCGTGTTTCCCGATAGCAGTGGAACTTCGGCTTACCAGTGTTTTTTAATGATTAATTTTCCCTACAAAACACCACGAGAGAGAACGTTTGCGAAGTGCGTCTGCGAATGTGTCGATACTGATAGAATGTAATAGAAAGGCAGTGCTGCTCTCTGATCAGCTTTCTCCATTCAGATCTCACCTTAACATTCGAGTTATCCCACAATATCAGCTCCTAGAACGATATTATCACCTAATGGCTGCAGATATTGATGTGGCTCGTTCTAATGCTTCTTCTATAAAAATGCACTCAATCACAGATTAATTTGGCACATCATTGCACGTATTGAAATAGTCAAACAAATACAATTCACTTGTCTGAACATGACATTCATTTCAATATGATTTGAAATATAAAGGCCAATGTAGCCTACAGGCCTACTGTTTTTTATTTTTTGTATGCGTTCATCTCCGTTTTCATATATTTTAGTCATATATATTTTTTTTATCCTTCGCTTGCTCACTTGGAAAAGACATTGGCAACTGTGTATTAGTAGTCAACTGCGTTTCCAAGTCATTGGTGGTCAAAGAGAGAAGTACCCCATGTAGCTCAGTCGGTAGAGCATGACGCTTTTAAACGCCAAGGTTGTGGGTTCGATTCCCACAGGGTGAAAAATGTATGCACTCACTACTGTAAGTCGCTCTGAATAAGCGCGTCTGCTAAATTACCTAAATGTAGAAGGATAAACAGCTTGATTCTATGTCTAGCAGAGATCTTCTGTGTATAAAGTGACGCGGAAGGGTGAAAAAGCCTTAAGATGCTTTTGGGAAACCCGGGCCCAGTACAGTATGCCCAGCCAGACAGAGGAACCTCCAGGACCACGGCTGTAGCCTTTGTTTTGGGGAGCATTTGTTGTCCCTGATGCACTCCACCCCTCTCCTTTCTCCTCCTGTTTTTAGCTGCTCTCTCCCACCAGGGAGACGGCTGGCGGTATCCGCTGACACTTTTTTCTACTACACACGGAAACAATTCATAAGAAAATGCTTCCCAGCCACCGCTCAGCCCTCCTTTTCCAATATACAATATATGAAATACGCTGCTGTGGCTGGAAGAAGGGTTCGAGGAGGGGAAGACTGAGATGTGGATAAGAAATGTGTGCCTGCTGCAGCAGCTTGTTCCTGATGTGGGCATTAAAATGTTGCCCGAAGACAGCAATAAAATCGGTGCACGGCAGTGCTCCCCGCGTCTTGATCAAAGTAAATGCATGTAATCTAGTTACCGTCGGGCATTTTTTTAAACGGATTTAATAGAGCGAGGCAGCTGGCGTGCAATGTGAGAAGCCCACACCATACACCAGGCTCATTAAGATCAGGTGACTCCTTTATTTTATATGAAGCAATGCAAGAAAGGCCAGGCTGACATTTCTTTGTGTTAAGAGGGGTGATATGGGGGGGGGGGGGGGAACAAGCAGTCTGGGTGAGGTATACAACAATATACAGCTTGATACGGTACGATAGCTCGTCTGTCTGCAAGACAGTCCTCTGGGGCGGCAGGTAGCCCCTAGCGGTTAGTGTAGTAGTAACCGAATGGTCGCTGGTTCGAATACCCGAGCCGACAAGGTGGGAAAAAAACCTGTCTGTGTCCTTGAGCAAGGCACTTAACCCTAATTTGCTCCAGGGGCTGACCCTGTAGGTCGTCACTGTAATTAAGAAATAAAGGTTAAATAAAATAAAATAAAAATATTCATTTAAGTTCAGAGCTAGCTTTATTCACTTTTGAAATAAACCTGAAGGCTGTTAAGACATGAGAGATCAGTTTGGGCTTTGTCCAAGACTCCCTAACAGTTTTTCTGAGTGCATGTTACTGTTACGAAGACCACCTCCACTCATGGCCCCTCCGCCCCTCTCCTTAGCCTGGCCATCTTTGGTCTAGACATGAGCAGACCTGTTAAGAGCCACAAATGTCCAGCAAGCTATTCTAGTCTAGCTTGTCCTGCATGGGACCGCAAGAGCTAAGGAGTGTTTTTTAAGGAGAGAGACCTGCGGAGCTCAGGTGCTCGAGACAGAGGCTATAAGTTAGAAGCTCATTATGCATAACCCATCATTAATTAGCTAAATGTATGCCTAATACTGCATTTAAAGTATTACCTGAAAGAGGTACGCTTGGACATCTATAGATGAGGATTATATATGTTCGATGCAATTTGAATAGAGTTGATGGAGAGAGAGCGACTGCGAGAGAGTGCTCGTGCGTGCACTGATTTTAAAACTCTGCTGCTGCAATTATTTATTTTTTTCTCTTTACAACAACAACAAAAAACAAGGTGATCCATGAAAGACCGATAGAGATGGGTAAATTAGACGCGCATTTGTAGGCCTACCTGTCACAAGAAAAGAAAAAAGTGACCATTATGAGATGATAGGTCTACATGCGTTGTGAAATGGGCTCCATACTAATATCCAGATTTAGACCGTGCGTATAATTTAACAGTTCCATTTCACACCATGCTGTTCATATAAATGATTTACCGGTTTCTCGCAGTTATTTATCCCGGGAAAAGGGAGTGGTTTTGGGCGATAAATCTCATTTACCAGGTTTCCACCATTCCCTAACCACCACCACCACCACCTCATTTGGCACAGCGAGAGGAGACCACACAGCTTACCTTGCCCTGTTCTCCGCTTCTGCACCCGCTGCCTTTTAATTACACCCACACAACACGGCTTTATAGGAGATGGCAGTGAGTCAAAGTGGTAGAGAGCAGAACAGAGCAGGAGTCCTGGAACAGGATGATGAGCTGGCTTTGACTCTCCGTGTGCTCCACTATAGGCCGTGTGTCTGACTGACTGATGCATGAATAGACCTCTACACTCTGGCTGGATGTGGGCTGCATGCCAGTATCATTTGGTTAGCTACAATACCTGTTCTGTACTGATGTGGTTGTTTTGCTCTATTACAGGACCATTTGTGTACTGTCAGTCAGTTTAAGGACCTGCATACTATTTCACCAGGGTGGTTTGATAAGCATTCTCTATGCTTTACTCAAGCAAAGCTTGTAACTGCTCATATTGGGACCTAAACAATGACATTTCTCTCTCTCTCTCTCTCTCTCTCCCACAGGGAAATAAGAAACTGTGCCCACAATGCAACACCATCACGTCGCCAGGAGATCTAAGGCGCGTCTACTTGTGAAGAGGACTACGCCTGCCCTGACTGGGACTCCATCTCCAGCCCCCCCTCCTCTTTTTATTTTACTTTGTTGTCACTGTTTTTGTTTTGGGGTTTGTGAAGCCCCCCCCCCCCATAGCTTAAAGAGACTGATCTCTTGATTGACTCTTCTGATCAGGGGAGGACTGACTGCCTGATTGATCAACCAACCCAGTGGTCCATTATGACTGAGTGTTCTCAGAATGACAAATAAACCAACCACCCCTCACTGGCTCCCTCCACGCTCCAGCCAAGCTAGACATTGAGCTGGCCACCGGTCATCGCACCCTGCTTGAAAGGAAAAGGATCAACTCTTTGAGCTTTCTACCAAACCGACAACCTCAGAACATCCAGAGGATCCTCTTCTTTTCAACATCTTTTTGCCTTCCTTCTTCTGTGGTGTTATATTGTGAAGTCAACCAAATTCCAAGAATCAGTGCAAGCACATGTATAATAGTGTATGTTAGTTTACAGTGTTGTGTGTAAATGACATAGAGCTTACACTTGTATACATATGTGCACACATGCTTACAAACATTCACACATGCGCACGTGTGCACACACATATAAACTCACAAAAGTATATATATTAATAAAGTCCAGTTTTTAGTTTGAGTTTTGGGGAAGGGTAGGGAATGATGTTTAATCAATGTGAAAAAGAAAGCCCTCTGTATTTTTCAACCAATGTTGTCGTCTTGAGGTTGAAGTTGTATTTCATTGTACAGGAATAGATTTAAGTCACAATAATAATAAACTACTCAACTAGAATTCCAAGGTTTAGATGGTGTACATTTTTCCTTCAACTATAGAGTAAAAGCTGTCGGGAAGTTTTAAACCTAAAGCAAGGAATGTTTGTTTTTATGGAATGGAAAGGTTAAAATCGCTCTAACGCTAGACTAGTGGAGATGATGGCTTTGAGTTAACCTCCACCTCCGCTGCTCTTCCTGAGTTGAACAGCCTACGTGTTGATCAATTTACTGATCACTTAGGTTTTCTGTTTTGGCCTCCACTCTGATAAAGCCTCATAAGTTGCTTCTTCTCCAGAAATGTTTTTCCATTGTGCGACCCAGCCAGGCTTCCAACCTGGCAAATCGTCAAGGAAGGTCCTTCCCATCTGTGAGGGAAGGAGCGTTGGGCCGACATGTTGGCCCATCCCACTGACTGCCCAAGCCCAGTTACTGAACACTTCCCCACAGCAAGGTGGTGTGCTTTGTAGTTGTAAAACGATGTATCCTGTGATGTCTGTATTGATGTAAGCTGACAAAAAAGAAAGAAAGAAGAAATTAAAGGTTTATGACTGAATTCAAACCCCCAATGGAAACTCTGCAGATATATTACAGGGTTAAAGTTCCCTGTCACTGGGATGGATTTCTTTTTTTTCTTATTGTATTTTTTCTCCGATATTGAAAAGGACTGGAATTGGTCAAACTCTCAAATTATCCTCTTTTCCTAAATGCATGATGGTCATGACATCTGAGATCGACTTAAGTTTCAGTCATGGGATTTTTTGTTGTTGCTTTAACCCCTGTATGTTAAACAAAATGTTAAACAAATCAAAAAAAATAATAATTTACACAACAGAAATGTAACATTTTCAGTGAAGGGGAACAATACATGATGGCTTTAATCACAAATACATAGCGTTGGACATTTATTTCATTACAGACCTTCTGGTTTCCATTCACGTCCATTTTCTTCATGGACTAGCGTTTTCAGACAGTCTCCAGTTTAGGGCTTATTGCATTTTTTTGTTTAGGTCTAAGATTTGTCTTTGATCATCTCCCTGCATTGTGGATTTAGATGCTTTTTTACATGGATTATTTGAGTTATAATGATGGCTGCAATGTAGACATACAGCAGATTTGTTTTCGTAAAAGCAGTATACAACATTTTTAGTATTATTGTTCCTCTAAAAGGAATGTTCTGGAGCAGCCTGTTCGAAGGGACGATCACAGGCTCGTAGAACCTCAAAGGATCTGTAGAACAATTACACATTGTTACAAAGATTTTACCCCAATACCTCTGTTCATTCATACAGTACATGTTTGTATAGGTTTTTGTTCTAGTCTCACTTTGTAGTCACGTGTACAGGTAACCATGCATAGGAAAATGAACACTTAGAGCTGTGCTACAGTATGTGTGGAGCACCTTTGAACCCGTAATAGGATGTTTGAGCTTACTGCACCTGTGTTCCAAGACAAGTTCTGTGAATCTGCTTCACAACACTGTTGAGAATTAAGGGTTAAGGTCTTCTCTCACTTTGTGGTTCCTTTAACTGGAGATTTATTTCAACTTGCCCCAAAGATGACAAATGGCACAAGATGATTGCGTCAAATAATTTGTGTCTTGTATATTCTTGAAAATGGTACGTGTCTTTCCCGTTTGTAAACTACATTTGACATTAATTAAATGATTGTAAATCAGAAGTGTGCCGCCTCTTCACAGATCCCATCACTCATTGTTCTCATTGCTCATTACTTTCTTTAGGTCCTGAATAGGAATTAACATTAAAAACATCTATACTGAACACAAATATAAATGCAACATACAGCAATTTCAAAGAGTTACAGTTCACATAAGGAAAGCAGTCAATTGAAATCAATGTATTAGGCCCTAATCCATTGATTTCACATGACTGGTAATACAGATATGCATCTGTTTGGTCACAGATACCTTTATCTGTGGAACAGAAAACTAGTCAGTATCTGGTGTGACCACCATTTGCCTCATCCAGCATGACATGTCTCCTTCGCATAGAGTTGATCAGGCTGTTGATTGTGGCCGGTGGAATGTTGTCCCACTCTTCTTCAATGGCTATGTCAAGTTGCTGGATATTGGCGGTAACTGGAAGACGCTGTTGTACACGTCAATCCAGAGCATCCCAAACATGCTCAATGGGTGACATGTCTGGTGAGAATGCAGGCCATGGAAGAACTGGGACATTTTCAGCTTCCAGGAATTGTGAACAGATCCTTACAACATGGGGCCGCACATTATCATGCTGAAACATGAGGTGATGACGGTGGATAAATGGCACGACAATGGGCCTAGGATCTCGTCACGGTATCTCTGTGCATTCAAATTGCGATCGATGAAATACAAATGTGTTCATTATCCGTAGCTTATGCCTGCCCATACATAACCCCACCGCCACCATGGGGCACTCTGTTCACAACATTGACATCAGCAAACTGCTCGCCCACACGACGGCATACACATGGTCTGCAGTTGTGAGGCCAGTTCGACATACTGCCAAATTCTCTAAAACGACGTTGGCAGTGGCTTATGGTAGAGAATTTAACTTAAAATTATCTGGCAACAGCTCTGGTGGACATTCCTGCTGTCAACATGCCAATTGCACGCTCCCTCAAAACTGCAGCACATTTTAGAGTGGCCTTTTAATGTCCCCAGCACAAGGTGCACCTGTGTAATGATCATGCTGTTTAATCAGCTGCCACACCTGTCAGGTGGGTGAATTATCTTGGCAAAGGAGAAATGCTCACTAACAGGGATGTAAACAAATTTGTACACAAAATTTGAGAGAAATAAGCTTTTTGTGCGTATGGAAAATTCTGGGATCTTTTATTTCAGCTCATGAAACATGGGACCAACACTTTACATGTTGGATTTATTTATTTTTCATTCAGTATAGTTAACACCAGGGGAACGTTTCATATGACATGGTGAGTGATCAGAATTTCTATGTTTTCCCAACAGCCAAGCCAATGACTAGCAATTCCTCTACAATCAAAGCAGGAAATAGCAGCCTCCATTGCCATCTAGAGGCAAAAGGTGTTCACTAACTCTAAAGTGTTTCTAACCCCCTAATTATGGCTGCCCTCCAGATGGTGCAGCAGGCAGGCTGGGGCTAGGGAAAGTGTGTGTGCTTGTTAACATCACTAGAACAATCCAGCCAAGGAACACTGCCCATTCAGCAGAAACCTGTTACAGTAATTTGGTGGAATTACTACAAGATGATCACTGAAAGTCATTTTTCCTCTTGCTGCCGCTTAGATCCATGGCCAAACCTTGAATTCAACCAATATTGCCTTTCCGATGCCGAGGTAAAAAAAATATAAAGCACATCCAGAAAAAAGCTAAACAATCCCTAGAACTCATGTAAATGTTATCAGATGCTAATAAACTAGTGATGAATAAGTTGTAAAGAAGGCAGGGGTTCTAATAAACTTCCTGTGGAGCTGAACTTCACCTCATACTCCTGCTGAATGTTCTGGAAGCTTCCTAGGAAACCCAAAGTCAGGGTTTTTGCGTCTAAATGGTAGCCTATTCCCTATATAGTGCACTACATTTGACCAGAGTCTTATGGGCTATATAGTACACTATGTAGGGAACAGGGTCAGTGCCATTTGGGACCTTGCATGGTAGGTTGTTGGTGTTTACCCACCCAACAGTGAACCTGAGTCTGCTTTCCTCGTGGGTTTTATGACTGGGGCCTTGCACAGAGAGAGGTTGATTGACTGGCTATGAGCCTGTATACAGCAACCTGAGGTACAGTCAGTCTAAAACCATGGGAAATTAAGTCTGGATATCAGCACTCAATCTTACCACAACAAGCAAGGAGAGGACAGGATGGGGTCAATCAGATTAGGATTGACCAGTGGATAAACACACGCTTAACACCCCCTGAGTGTGAAGTGTGTGGGGGTCAAAGTTGAGAAGGAGTGACCGCTAGGCTGGAGGTAAGGACTGAGGGGTTTGGGGGCAGGAGGCCAGATTAAATGTGCCTATATGGTTAAATGAAAGTTACATGGCCTGTATCATTTACCCCCCAGCCCAGCCTGTCAAGAGGTTGTAGGCCAGACACCCAACCAATCCATAACTGGTGCATTAGACGAGCTGTGGCTGAGGATCGGGTTACAGCTAGTCTTGGAGCCTGAGTGGCTCTGGACCCAGGAAGTGGGGGCTCCAAGTCAAGGCAGATCTATAGAAATTGCTTTTGGAGGTCAAAGCTTGTCCTGATGGGGGAGTATAGAGTGTGGGGGCCATTATTGCTAGTTTACAAACATCTCCACAGACCGATCAATAGGACAGGCCTTCCCTGCTGTGTTCGGTAATTGCTCTATTGCATTGCCTGTCTGTACCAATGGTAATTTACACCTTCACGTGGGAATTTGACTTGGACCCCCTACCCTACCTCCCCCTACTAGCATCCTCCTCTTCCTCTGGCACTCAGCATATCGCTGCTGGTACAACTCATTCAATTAAGGGTCTGCTCTCCACCATGGCCTTTTTACAACATCGATCCAACCCAAGGTGGTTCATCGGAAAATAATTTGGTCAGTCAGGGGATCTCTGTTTGGAGAAAAGGGAAGGGAGAGTGTTTGACATATGCCATATGGTGTTGTGTCCTTATCTGTTTCCAACCATGGTGGTGCCAGAGACATCTAACCCCACACTTCTAGTCTGACGTATCGCCAATTGGAGGCGACTTCAGAAAGGGCAATTTGAACCAGTTAAGAGGTTTAGGCAGGTCAATCAGCTGATCATACAGCCAATCTCTCCAAAATCATTAATAATAATAATATAATAATTATGCACTTATTGAATGGGTTTATAGGCTAATCACCTGTAATTTACGGTATCTTTTACACAGGTATGCAGGTGTTTTTCATCTCAATAATCACCTTTTTCAGATATACAAACTCTTAAAAAAGTTTCAAACAAGAGCAAAAAGAATCTCTTCTCGTTCTCCCCTCTCCAGAGCAATTACAGGTGAAGAGAAAAAGCAGCCCATAGAAGCCAGCGTCTTTATTAAACCCTAAACCCTAAACCCTAGCTAGCGTGCTTGTCAATGTCTTCAGAGTCCTCTTCTCTGCCTAGCTAATCCCATAATTACAGTTTCGCTAAATTGCTTTCATATCCATGAATGCTTAAGAGATTAAAGAATGACATTATGTGGTTTTTTTTTTCAATAACAACAAGAGGTGAGACTGCTTCGGTGTGTATTCATGTACAGGATTAATGTCATCCGCTATGTGTGCAATGAGACATTAAGGCAAAGCCACCAGAGAAACCTAAAACCGCCATGTGGGAGTGCGCCAAAGTTACCTCCCTAATCTCTCTCTCACAAAGTTGTGACTGATTTACATTAGCTGCCTCCTAATGCTTTACAGCTATTGTGGTGATATTAAATATGAGATATTTGGCTGCCCACACACCCACATCCCACACAGTGTTGATGCCTAGTATGAAGTTATCACACTAGGCTATTATAGTCAACACATTTTTTCTCCATACAATTTTATGAAATGTTTGTATGCAAGCAATTACTTACATTTCCTTTATTCGGCCAACTTGGTATTTACTCTCACTGTCCACATGGGGGCAGTAGGAAGCAAGACACAACGTTTTTTCAAGGAGCCTGTTCATGCCAGTGCGTTTGTTCAGGCTGTCAGTAGTGGAAGTAGTCTACCGTAGGTAAAACAAAATCACCCTTTCAAATCAGATTGATGATCAATTAAATAGTAGCTGTTTTGATAATAAACGCATGCAATAGAAGAGATGTAGTTGTGAATACATTGAAGTCATTTAGCAGAGTTACAAGAGCAATTAGGGTTAAGGGCTTATCAACAGATCTGGGATTCGAACCAGCAACCTGTTGGTTACTAGCCCAACACTCGTAACTGCTAGTCTACCTGTCCCCCATTGCATGGAGTAGGTGGGTTCTTATTCTACTCAACTAATACAGGCATATGATCATATGCTAATAATGTTTTCACACTTACTTTAGTAAAGCAACATTGAAAATGTAACTTACACTTCTGCCCAGAGTTCAAGTTAACCAGGCCAGTGTTATGTTATGTTATATTAACCTACTGCCTGGCCTGCCTCCCCCACATAGACAGAAGCATGAACCTGTCACCCCCTGTCACCCCCTGTCACCCCCAGCCGCCCCCTGCCAAACGCCACAGCCACCCACCAGAGACAGGCTCCAGACAATGAAGGCCTTTGAATGGGCACCGCAACGAAGGCCGAGATGCTCCCACAATTATCAGAGACGTTTCATCTTCTCCCCTCTTTCCTCTTCAACACACAGCCTTTCATCTCCAGTTGGCCCCAGGGGGAACACTGAGGTTTTTGTGTGTGGTGATGGGGGAGAGGGGTGGAGGGGAATGGGAGGGGTTGGTCAAGGTTGCTGAGGGACTGCTTCGTACAGGTAGAGGTAGGAGGGAGAGAAAGGGGGAGGGGGGTTCTTAACGTAGTAGCCACCAATTTTCCTATCTTGAAAGGGGAGATGACAAATGGAGATCGTGGGGTTGGGGGAGGGTGAGGGAGAGAGGGTTGGGGGAGATGACCCCCCACCGCTGACGGACGCTGTACCTGGCCAACTGTGCATGACGTTCAGACGTCATGGCTCTTCTGGAGAGAGAGAGAGAGAGAGAGAGAGAGAGAGAGAGAGAGAGAGAGAGAGAGAGAGAGAGAGAGAGAGAGAGAGAGAGAGAGAGAGAGAGAGAGAGAGAGAGAGAGAGGAGAGAGAGGAGAGAGAGAGAGAGAGCGAGAGAGAGAGAGAGAGAGAGAGAGAGTGAGAGAGAGAGATAGAGAGAGAGAGAGAGAGAGAGAGAGAAGCAGTCTATGGCCCCTTGTGGGCAGCTTTAGGTCTTAAAGAGGGAGGCCAACACAGGAAAATCAAGTTCATACAGTAGTTGTGTTCTAACATTATGACAGCAACATACTTCAGTTTAACGGCAATGTTAATGCTTCGCAATCAGTCCTCTAAGGTTACAGCAGAAAGGATCGTAAACGCATATGAAGTAAAGGTAAATCTTTGCTCAGTCTAATGTAAACAGTCAAAGCAGTTCGCTAAGGCAGTTAGTTACCTCTAAGCCATGTGTAAATGACTGTAGAGTATTACCACTATACATCCTGTAAGGGCAGAGATGTTGACTGCAGGCTAAATAGACCTGTTATTTCTGAATGGAAGGTAACCGTACAACGCCAGTCTGTTGCTGAATAAAGTCTCGGTGGGATATTCCCCAGTAATTGGATGATAATACCTCTAATTGACAGCACTAATCCGTGTGATAAGTCTGCCACTGGGACATGAGTTGGTTTAGAGGGAAGTGTCTTGTAAGTGGGCTATTGTTGTTGAGGTTTTTACAAGGAAGAGTAAACTTCGCACTTATACCCCAACACACAGGAACACAATGCATGGTTAAGAAGGACTTAGGTTTGATAAAGTCCACTACAATGTGTTTACAGAGTTCTACAATGTTGTTTGACTAGAAAACACAGTGTTTTGTGCCAGCTCAAAGCTTAGCATGCAAATGGATTAAATGCAGAAACACTCATTTCAATGCAGTGCAGTCTAAGAGCACTAACCGGTCGAGAGTCTGTCTAGGGACAATGTAAAGTTGATTGTGTAATGCACCGCTTATAGATGTGTAACAAGGACTATAGCCTCAGTCCGAGCCAGCTCTTATGAACTTCTGCGAAAGGTCTTGAGGTGCTGAAGAAACTTTAACACCAGTGCCAAGTAATAGCCCTATCTATCTTGACGTTTGTATTTTTATACATTTCTATTTATACTTAGAGTTACTGGGTAGCGGGTAGTCGGTTTATTACACTAACTACTTCAGGGAGTGACATCCCTGCCATACATGAGTCACAGGCTCAGCTGGCGCCGGCTGTCATTAACTGGTATGGGCCCCCCCTCAGTGTTACGAGGGACTGCCGCTATGGGTAAAATAGTATGCTATGGAAACAGGCTGTTCAGGGCTAGTCACCCGCACTGTCGCCAGAACCGAAAACCACAAAGAAGAATCCAGACATTATACCATAGGCCTGTTTGAACTTTTTGATGGTTGGCCGTTCACCTCAAATCAAATAAAACTGTTTTGTCAAATGCGCCGGATACAACAGAATAGACCGTACAGTAAAATGCTTACTTACAAGCTCTTTCCCAACGATGTAAGAAAATAAAAACACATGAATTAAGCTATTTACAAGGAGTGCCATATCATTGTGAAGGGGTTCGAAGTAGTTGAGGTGGATACATTATATATACAAAAGTATGTGGACACCCCTTCAAATTAGTGGATTTGGCTATTTCAGCCACACCCGTTGCTGGCAGGTGTGTAAAATTGAGCACACAGCCATACAATCTCCATAGACAAATATTGGCAGCAGAATGGCCTTACTGAAGAGCTCAGTGACTTCCAACATGGCACCGTAATATGATGTCACCTTTCCAACAAGTAGTCAGTTCGTCAAATGTCTGCCCTGCTAGAGCTTCCCAGGTCAACTGTAAGTGCTGTCATTGTGAAGTGGAAACGTCTAGGAGCAACAACGGCTCAGCCGCAAAGTGGTAAGCCACACAAGCTCACAGAACGGGGCCACCGAATCTTGAAGCGTGTAGCGCGTAAAAATAATCTGTCCTCGGTTGCAACTGCCTCTGGAAGCAACGTCAGCACAATAACTGTTCGCCGGGAGCTTCATGAAATGGGTTTCCATGGCAGAGCAGCCGCACACAAGCCTAAGACCGCCATGCACAATGCCAAGCGTTAGCTGGAGTGGTGTGAAGCTCGCCACCATCGGACCCTGGAGTAGTGGAAACGCGTTCTCTGGAGTGATGAATCCTGCTTCACCATCTTGCAGTCCGACGGACGAATCTGGATTTGGCGGATGCTAGGAGAACACAACCTGCCCGACTGCATAGTGCCAACTGTAAAGCTTGGTGGAGGATGAATAATGGTCCGCGGCTGTTTTTCATGGTTTGGGCTAGGCCCCTTAGTTCCAGTGACAGGAAATCTTAACGCTACAGCATACAAAGACATTCTAGACGATTCTGTGCTTCAAACTTTGTGGCAACAGTTTAGAGAAGGCCCTTTCCTGTTTCAGCAAGACAATGCCCCTGTGCACAAAGAGAGGTCCATACAGAAATGGTTGAGATCGGTGTGGAAAAACTTGGCTGGCCTGCACAGATCCCTGACCTCAACCCCATCGAACACTTTGGGATGAATTGGAACGCCGACTGCGAGCCAGGCCTAATCGCCCAACATCAGTGCCTGACATCACTAATGCTCTTGTGGCTGAATGGAGTCCCAAGCAGCAATGTTCCAGCATCTACTGGAAAGCCATTCCAGAAGAGTGGAGGCTGTTATAGCAGCAAAGGGGGGACCAACTCCATATTAATGCCCATGAATTTAGAAGAGCAGTCCACATACTTTTGGTCATGTAGTGCATGTCACCGCACCACTGGGCCAGTGGAATGGTTTATTGAGAGCCCATCTATAGAAGCACCACTACTGTATCAACTTGACAGGCCAACAGGAAGGGGACGCCTCTGTGTGTTTTCTCCTGTCATCACCCATCTCTAGGATGACAACACACTAATCCATCCAGTCAATATGAAGCCAGGGGACACCGGGGGGGCATTGTTGACTCTTCCTTGTCCGTTATCCCCATAGGGGGCTATTGTTATCTGATGCATAGTCATAGGGATAGACTGACACACTTGGCACCCTGGTGCTTATACCGCTGTTATCTTTGCTACTTTAATTTATTTACCTCTATTATGCTAAATATAATAGACTCTACCTGGTCGTTCAGTGGTTATTACTGAATATCATAGGAAACAATGTAAGTGATTATTTTAGTTAATGGGGAGTTGTGAGGTAAAGAATGCTTGAAATCCCACTTCAAACTCTACAAGACTGTAATGGAGGGCAATAGAAACAGATGAAGGTTATTCCTGCTGCTGTATTGGATGTTTGAACAAGGCTTAAAATACCTACTAAAATGCAAATGTTGGTTTTGAGTCCAGTGGGTTTGGTTCTCAGCTGGCATTCTGTACATGCTTCTGGGTTATGCACTTATCCTAATCTTTGGGAGAGAGGCTATGGCTTTTTATCTGTATGATACTGTACATTGGTGTATATTAGTGTAAGTTAGTTTACATTAGATATAGAATCGCAGCTGGAAGACTGCAAGTTCAAAGCCTGGCCATAAGAGTCATTGAACTAATCTTGTCTTCCTCGTCCTTCCTTGTGCTCTTCTTATGTTCATGTTTTATGACAGACAGGGCTCTAAATAAGCAAGAGGTCGATCAAGATTTAGCCATAAAGGCCAGAGCACTGTTACAGCCTGTCTGTCTGTCTGCCTGTCTGTCTGCCTGCCTGCCTGCCTGCCTGCCTGCCTGCCTGTCTGTCTGTCTGTCTGTCTGTCTGTCTGTCTGTCTGTCTGTCTGTCTGTCTGTCTGTCTGTCTGTCTGTCTGTCTGTCTGTCTGTCTGTCTGTCTGTCTGTCTGTCTGTCAGTCTGTCTGTCTGTCTGTCTGTCTGCCTGCCTGCCTGCCTGCCTGCCTGCCTGCCTGCCTGCCTGCCTGCCTGCCTGCCTGCCTGCCTGCCTGTCTGTCTGTTTTTCTGTTTATCTGTTTTTCTTTGTTTCTTTCTATTTGTCTCCCTCCCTCCCTCCCTCCCTCCCTCCCTCCCTCCCTCCCTCCCTCCCTCCCTCCCTCCCTCCCTCCCTCCCTCCCTCCCTCCCTCATATCTTCTGTAGGGGGATGCCTCTCCACTGTCTCTTCTTCCTGAAAAGGACAGAGCTGGTTGCCTGAGGCACACCTGGATGGGACTGTACTCACCTGTGCAAACAGAGCTAGGCAGGCAGTATGGAAAGAAGACCGGTTTTAAATCCGCCATTGGAGGCCACCCTTCATCAGCCTAACTCATGTCTGACCTGACCTGTCACCACCTGGAAACTGGGATCCCAGTTTTACTTCCTCAGAAATGGTCTGCATCCCAAACGCAGCCATGATGTATTTCTATTTTATATTATCGATTAATAAACTCCCGAAGTCACCTACAGTTCTACTATAACATACAGTATACTGCAGATGGTGATGGGACATAGGTTAGAATATTACATGGGGATAAAGGATGTTTGTGTGTTGCAGAATGCAATATAATGTCTGCTGAAGTTGTCATATGCATATATATGTTGTCTAAGAAATTACAAAATGTATTCTCTCTTCAATAACAAGAACCAGCATGCAAATAATAATAAGACCAAGGTTGAGAATGACATTTGTCAGTTTTTGTTTGGAAATATTGCTTTGGAATTGTTCTGCTTTTCATATTCCCTCGTCTCCATTGGTATCTGATGCATTATAATTGCGACTATAGTATGCGTTGGTTGAAACTCAATGTTAAATTCAAATCTCCCTTCCATCAGATGAAAATTCGCGAATCAACTTGGAGGTACCCAACAAACTACCTGCCTATCGTCATGAGTCGTCTGTCCGGCCGTTACCAAGAACCACGTACCAGAATTTTTAACAGGGTCATTAACAATTGAGTTTTCTGAGTATTTTCCCAGCCTACCTAGCTCAAATTCTAGATGTCGGATTAAAACAAGAATTCATAAAGTGACCATTGGACTTAATTTGTAGGTGCAAAACTTTTAATTAAATGTATCGCTCTCACGTGCTCATTTCTGTCCATTAAGAACCACGATGTGCTACGTTTTTGTAGTCTTTCTGACCATGCTAACATCTTTTCAGCCAGATCTCAGAGTTCTATAAGCAGGTCCAGCAACCCGGTTGCTGCGCAACAGCAACAGCTAACTAGTAGCAGGCTAGCAGCTGTAGCTAGGTAACTAGCTAATACCAGTCGGATGGCAAGCAAGCTACAAGTAGAAGAAGCTAGATAGGTATATTTTGCTATGGAAGGTTTTTCATATGGCTGAAGTCATAGGGTTTGTGGAATGTCCGGGATGGATTCGATCAGGTGATCCACTGTGCAGACATGCGGTTGGAAAGTCTTGGTTGGCAGGTCTGGGCTGTAAGAGCCGTCCCATCAGGGAGCTGCAGAGAGAGTTGGTTGATGGTCCCCGGCTGTCCCACGGAACATCAAGGGTGGAGGTTCCGGCGGAGGGCGGCAAAGCTCATCATCCCTCTGGGCAGTTAGAGGGTTTGAGTTTGTCTTGCCAGTCAGAGTCGGAAGGCCTGGGGTTGGAATGCTGGCCACTGGAGAGGGAAGACCCTGGGGTGGCATGCTGACCAGTGGAGGAGGAAGGCCCTGGGTCGGAGCCGTAGGATGAGACTTGATAGGGTCAGGGTTATGGGAAACTGCCACACTGCTAAGTTATAATAAATGGAATGGGCATTGCTCATGTAGCTACTCTGGCATGATACAGTTAAACTGGCTAGATAGCGATGTGTGCAGCCAGATGTAATTTTCAGTACAAACACTGCTAGCTAGCATACATTTCCTCAACCAAGACCAGCCTCTCACAACACAAATTGTAGCTGATAAAACAAATTGTCTTGCAAAGAAGGCGTTAGCTATGTTGAATCTAAACCTGGCCAATGATCATGCAAGAAGTGCATCGGCTTTGCATTGCAATGAGAGTACACATGCTAACACACAGACACATTGCTGCTCAAGCATCCAGTAAAAATTCCAGCCCTTACCTTATGATGTATTAATTCAGTACATCCTCATCTGTCAATGCAATTTTCTTTATGCAATTTTAATCCAGATTTGCGCTGACAGTGTCAAGTTACTTTTCAGTGTGTTCCCAAAAATCGGAGCACAGTAAGCAAAATTACTTTTAAAAGACACATTTTCCAAACTTTAAAGTTAGGTTCATTTTAGGTTCTGAATGAAAGGTGAAAAGACGTCTTTTCAAGAAGTTTGTTGAACTTTTTTCAGGATGTTGAAAATACGATCCGGTTCCTTTTCGGTTCAGAATGAATATTGACTTTTTTTTACTATTCTGTACTGTACTGTAATGTACTGCACACTGCTGTACTATTACTGCAGTGGTTCTTAGCTTGAGGATTAGCTGACAAGTTGAATCAGGTGTGCTACATGTAGCTCTGGAACAGATCAATTACATGGAACTGCCTGGGGTCCCCATGGAGAGGTTTGAGAACCACTACTCTACTGTACTGTGCTGTCCAAACTTGTGAAACATATATGTCTCTGTTTGGTTCAGATTTGGTCCAGTCCGGACCGGACCAAATCTGAACCAATCATAGACGTCTATGTTTGGGCCAAATCAAGGTCGGTCCGGACCAAATCTGAACCAATTATAGACTTTTTTGTAGCAGGTTAGGAGAACCTACTCAGCAGTTTAGGAGAATTAACGCAGCAAGTTAGGAGAATTAACGTAGCAGGTTAGCATAATTAGGTTAAGGTTACAAAAGGGTTAGAAAAATGCTGTCCCATATAAGTCCAAAAGGCGTTGGAGTAGATCCCCTTAGTGGGAAGTAGCCATCAAGTATTTATTTCCAAATGCTCACTCAGCCAACTTATTCAGTACTTTGAGAGTCACTTACAGGAACTGGTATGTGATTAACGTATAGCAGCTGTTTAAAGGGAAAATCCAAATAGCCATGTCTATGATGTAATATCCAGGGCCCGGTTTCCAGATAACGAACTTAAGCTTATGAGTGTTTTAACAATGCATCGTTTCTATAACGGCCAAAGAACTCACATGCGTTTCCCAAAACACCACATTGTGAGAACTTTTAATAAGTGCGTCGTTAGATAGGACCAAAAGAAAGACAGCACAGCTCTCAAATCAGCGTTCTCCATTCAAATCTTACCTTAACATTAGATACTGATGACGGATCAAGTCCTAGAAAAACATTGGCACCTAGGGCTCCCTTCAGCAAAATATATTTTACCTAAAAACAAATGACCCTCCCTTATACTCAAAATAATAATTAAAGCAAAGTGGATAGCAGAGAACATGTCAAACATTTACACTCAACCCCTGACAGACCAGACCAGGAACTGTTTTTTTGTCCTGTAAGAATTACAGTCATGTGAAAAAGTAGTTACACCCCCGGGAAAGTTCTATATTTGTTTTTACATGTTTGGACAGATGGATATGTAGCCTCTGCTCTCAAAAAATAATATCAAGACACAACTGACTTTACCCAGGTGTTGTCTGGCAAAAGTCAGTTGTGTCTTGATATTCTTTTGTGAGAGGAGAGGCTTCTTCCTTCCTGACCTCCCATGTAGGCCAAGTTTGTGCAGTCTCTTTCTGACAGTGTACCCATGCAATTCGACATTGATTGTGGCAAGATAGGCCTGTAGATCCATTGATGTTACCCTGGGGTTCTTAGAGATTTCTATGAGAATCTTTCGGTCAGCTCTTGGGCTGACTTTGGTGGGACGACCTGTCCTAGGTAGTTTGCCAGTGGTCTGGAATTTTGGTTCGGACAGTGGAAAGACGTACTTTGAATTGCTTGGAAATTGAATCATGTACTTCGAATTGCTTGGAAATTGATTTGTAACCCCTCCCAGGGCATCAATAATCTTTCTTCTGAGGGCCTTGGGTAGGTCTTTTGATCTTTGAATGATGTGTTACCATACACCCATATGGTTTACACCAAACCAGACCAATATTTTTATCTTTATGAAAGGCTGGACCCTAATGTTTCTCTCTAATGTTTTCTAATCATTTGCACTTGTTTTGGTACACCTACTTCTAATTTTAGCCATGTTATGTCATGGTAAAGGTAGGGGTGTACTAACTTTTTCCCCATAAGGAAAAGGCATTTTTGTTCATTTTAATTGCATAACATTTTCAAAGTTATTTTTTTTGTGTGTGATTTGTTAAATTGGCTAACATTTATCTGTCAATAGTGTTGAAGTGAAGATTACATATACATGTCCAAATAAGTTTTAAAAAAAGAGAACTTTCCAGGTGGTGTACTTACTTTTTTACATGACTGTACATGGCAATGTAGGAATTTTGATTGCACACAGGGCTGCGGGCCAGAAGGTTGTGGGTTCGCTGACCACCGTGGACAAGGGTAGGGGTGGAAAGATCTCCTTTATAGTAAAAGCACCAGTGTCTGAGAAAAAAAATGCCTTTTATAAACATTTCATGCAATTCTAAGTCATTTTACAAATTAGCATAATCTTTTTTAAATCCACACAAATTACCGAAATTACAGGCTAATAATGGACAGTGAGAAAGGCTTGTGTGTAAATCTTATCATATATTCCAATGCAAATCAGTGTGTCTTGTTTGCAACGAAACTGTACCTGTTTGCAAATAATTAAATCTGAGACGTCATTAGGAATCTGAGCATGGCACTTTTAAAAGTTAAGCCTACCTTTCCACCCCAGACAGCAAAGGCCTACCGACAAAGAAAAGACTGCTGGCTACTCTTCTTCTGTGGCTTAACCCAACGAGAGAAGGTCACAAGTGTTTCCTTAAAAGCTGTCTGGATTTACACATCTTCTATTGTACATAAAGTGAATAATTTCATCAATTGATAGTGACAGGATTAGATTACTTCCCAAGCAAAGTCTATTTTTTGTCTCCTCAACTATAGAAGGTTGTAGCTCAGCCTCTGAATGTCAAAGAAATAAAACAATGATATTCCCATATCCATCGGAGTCAGGTCTATTTTACAGCTTGTTTCTTGCTATTTTACAGCTTGTTTTTAGCATAAAGCATTGCGGACTCAAGAGCTGTTATAGATCACTCTATGTAATTGGATCCGTTTTATTTTCATCAAAATCTTAAGCTAACAAGCTGTGCTTTTTACATTTTCTTTCATTAAAGGTAGGCATATGGCATACCCTCTCATACCGCCTTGATTCAAGTCTTTTTTTAACCTTTCCAGCCCTCACTGACACAAATGTAGGCTATTTAAAGAGTGCATGGTGGGTGGAGGAATTGACCAACAAATCTATGTATATAGCAGCCTATAGCCTAATTGCGTCTGTCAAACAGGTAGGCCTACCTCTTATTTTTGAAATAGGAAGAAATAAGCTCCAACACAAAGCCCTCATGTTGTTAGTATGTCATTAAAACCTTCTTCATTTTAATTACATGGATCAGGTGGAGAAGGAATTATGGCTAATCAAATTTGCCTACTTCAGCACCATGAGCTGTCCATTTCCAATTGATTGCGCCGCTGCTGCTGCTTCAGTACCATAATATAAGTGACTAAAATCTGGCTTATTGTGAGGTCAATAACTCTGATGAATACATGTGATCAATTTTATACACCTGTCCACATACTTTTGTATATATAGTGTACATCATTAGGCTGTATGTATTTTTAGATATACAGTGCATTCTGAAAGTATTCAGACCCTTTGACTTTTTTCAACGTTTTGTTACGTTACAGCCTTATTACAAAATTGATTAAATCATTAGCAAAATCATATATTTTTAAGTATGTAAATATCACATTTACATAAGTATTCAGACACTTGGCACCTTTGGCAGCGATTACTGCCTCGAGTCTTCTTGGGTATGACGCTACAAGTTTGGCACATCTGAATTTGGGGAGTTTCTCCCATTCTTCTATGCAGATCCTCTCAAGTTCTTTCAGGTTGCAGCACAGCTATTTTCAGGTCTCCCAGAGATGTTAGATTGGGTTCAAGTCCGGGCTCTGGCTGGGCCACTCAAGGACATTCAGAGACTTGTCCCGAAGCCACTCCTGCATTGTCATGGCTTCGCCCCAGTCTGAGGTCCTCAGCGCTCTGGAGCAGGTTTTCATCAAGGATCTCTCTGTTCTTTGCTCCTTTCATCTTTCCCTTGATCCTGACTTGTCTCCCAGTCCCTGCCACTGAAAAACATCCCCACAGCATGATGCTGCCACCCCCATGCTTCATCGTAGGGATGGTGCTAGGTTTCCTCCAGATGTGACGCTTGGCATTCAGGCCAAAGAGTTAAATCTTGGTTTCATCAGACCAGAGAATTTTGTTTCTCATGGTCTGAGAGTCCTTCAGGTGCCTTTTGGCAAACTCCAAGCGGGCTGTCATGTGCCTTTTACTGAGGAGTGGCTTCCGTCTGGCCACTCTACCATAAAGACCTGATTGGTGGAGTGCTGCAGAGATGGTTGTCCTTCTGGAAGGTTCACCCAACTACACAGAGGAACTCTGGAGCTCTGTCAGAGTGACCATCGGGTTCTTGGTCACCTCCCTGACCAAGACCCTTCTCCCCCTATTGCTCAGTTTGGCTGGGCGGCCGTTGGTGGTTCCAAACTTCTTCCATTAAAGAATTATGGCCACTGTGTTCTTGGGGACCATCAATGCTGCATAAATTGTTTGGTACCCTTCCTCAGATCTGTGCACCGACACAATCCTGTCTCTGAGCTCTTCGACCTAATTGCTTGGTTTTTGCTCTGACATGCACTGTTAACTGTCGGACCTTATATACTGTAGACAGGTGTGTGCCTTTCCAAATCATGTCCAATCAATTTAATTTACCACAGGTGGACTCCAATCAAGTTGTAGAAACATCTCAAGGATGATCAATGGAAACAGGATGCACCTGAGCTCTATTTCGAGTCTCATAGCAAAAGGTCTGAATAATTATGTAAAGGTAAAGTTATTTCTGTAATCCATTTTAAAATAAGGCTGTAACGTAACAAAATGTGGAAAAATGGAAGGGGTTTGAATATTTTCCCGAATGTACCGTACTGTAGGCCTATTATAATTGTGTATTATTGTAGTGTCATCACCTTATTGCAAAAATAAATACAAATACACATGTCAATATAAGCTACATAGTAATTTGACAGAGGTAATGATCAGCCCATTGATCAGCACAGCAGTTGATAAAACAGGACCATGTTTGAAAAACAAGTGTGTCTGAGCTTATGTCAATATTACACCGATTAGCTAACGGTTACAGAAATCAGGAATGCAGACAGGCCCGAATAACCACTATACATGAGTGACTGAGTCCAACACACCACCTGTTATGTTGGGCGCCTACTAACACAAAAAGGTTGGTTATGAATCATTTTTGCATTGCTAAAATAAAGGTTGAAGAAAATACAGGCAGCCACCACATTACTACAAGACAAAACAGCTTTCTCAATCAAGTATAAAAAGAAAACCTTGCTTTGAAATAATAAAAAAAAAGCTTGAAAAGGTAGTGGAATGAGATGAGTGTGGTGTTTGAAGAATCCAGTACTTAAACTCGTTATGTGGTAGAAATCACAATATTGTGGGAGCCCCTCCTCTAAGAGTATGAATTAGGCTGTTTGAGAAGGTTTGAATCCCAAGCTACCTGCAGACACATTGTTTGAAGCACAATAGACCAACATAGCTACTGTAGTATATCAAAGCTGTGTGCTGGAAAACCTTGCTAGAGCATGGGTGGAGTAGACATTATGGTGCTCATGTGAATTTCTTTATTTTTCGGCTTCAGACTAATGCCTACTTTTCACTTTAAACATAGTTTAAACACATGTAATAGTCATTGGGTTAGACTGACACACTTGGCACCCTGGTGCTTATACCGCTGTTATCTTTGCTAATTGAAATTATTTACCTCTATTATGCAAAATATAATAGACTCTACCTGGTCATTCAGTGATTATTACTGTTGTTATTAGTATCATAGGAAACAATGTAAGTGAGGGGATTGTTTTAGTTAAAGGGGAGTTGTGATTTAATGAATGCTTGAAATCCCACATCAAAATCTACATGCCTGTAATGACCACTGGAGGGCAGTAGAAACAAATAGAAATTCCTTTCTACTGCATTGGATGTTTGCATGATAAAATACCTACTAATACCAAATGTTGGTTTTGAGTTCTCATGTTAATTAAATGATTATCTTTGGGAGAGAGGCTATGGCTTTTTATCAGTATGATACTGTACATTGGTGGATATTGGTGAATATTAGTGTACGTTAGATATAGAATCGCAGCTGGAAGACTGCAAGTTCAAAGCCTGGCCATAAGAGTCATTGAACTAATCTTGTCTTCCTCGTCCTTCCTTGTGCTTTTCTTATGTTCATGTTTTATGACAGACAGGGCTCTAAATAAACAAGAGGTCGATCAAGATTTAGCCATAAAGGCCAGAGCACTGTTACAGCCTGCCTGCCTGCCTGCCTGCCTGCCTGTCTGCCTGCCTGTCTGTCTGTCTGTCTGTCTGTCTGTCTGTCTGTCTGTCTGTCTGTCTGTCTGTCTGTCTGTCTGTCTGTCTGTCTGTCTGTCTGTCTGTCTGTCTGTCTGTCTGTCTGTCTGTCTGTCTGTCTCTCTCCATGCCTGCCTGCCCCCCCCCCTTCCCCCCCCCCTCCCTCCCTCCCTCCCTCCCTCCCTCCCTCCCTCCCTCCCTCCCTCCCTCATATCTGCTGTAGGGGGATGCCTCTCCACTGTCTCTTCTTCCTGCTCTGTCTCACATTGAAAAGGACAGAGCTGTTTGCCTGAGGCACAACTGGATGGGACTGTACTCACCTGTGCAAACAGAGCTAGGACGGCAGTACACTCTTAGAAAAAAAAAGGTCTCCATAGGAGAACCCTTTGAAGAACCCCTTTTGGTTCCAGGTAGAAACGTTTTGGGTTCCATGTAGAACCCTTTCCACAGAACCCTTTTGGAACCCTTTTGGGTTCCATGTAGAACAATAAGGCCCTTCGTGTATGGAGAGACAGACCGGTTTTAAATCAGGCATGTATGCCACCCTTTATCAGCCTAACTCATGTCTGACCTGACCTGTCACCTGACCTGTTACTCTCCCAGAAATGGGCAGCATCCCAAATGTGACCATATTTACTATGTAGATTTTGACCATGGCCCATTTGGGATGCAGCCATGATGTATTCAATTTTCTATTATTGATTAATACATTCCTGAAGTCACCTTCAGTTCTACTATAACATACAGTATGCTGCAGATGGTGATAGCACATAGGTTGTTGTGTTATTCACATATTGGGTTACAATATTACATAGTATATATAATGTTTGTGTGTTGAAGAATGCAATATAATGTCTGCTGAAGTTGTCACTATACCCTGCAACTATATACACATGTAACAAACAGATGAATAACAATCATTCTGTTGTGAAATTACTAAATATATTCTCTCTTCAATAACAAGAACCAGCATGCAAATAATAATAAGACCAGTTTTTGTTTGGAAATATTGCTTTGGAAAAGATTCTGCTTTCATATTACCTCGTCTCCAGAATGTGGACGTGGATCCCATGACAGTTAAGGTCAAATTCATTATACAGATGCATGGGAACTTCTACTGTGCCTAAAAAGACATGGAACCTGTCAAAGACAGCCTACTTCGAATGTCTCTGTCTTTTTCCCTTCCCCCAGCTCTTTCTTTTTGTGGTGAAAAACAGATTTGATGTAGCTGGACAATGATTTAGAGATTTCCTGTTTGAGAGTGTCATATTATGTGTCCTGAGGCAGTGCTGTTTCAGAAGACTTTGCGTTCCGGTCGGAACAGTGGAAACCAGACTTCCCAAAGGTTCTTTATGTCACCTGTTGAATACAGGGATGCAAAGGCATTGTGGTGTGATTTATACAGGTACTGCTGGCTCCTATGACCTCTGCAGTGTGAACAGTCTATTTGATATGGCTCTCCCTTCTTCTATACAATATGTCTTGGAGAAAAAGTACACCTTGAAGCAGACAATAGCTTTTATTCAGTTTTATAATGAAGGGGTTTCAAACAGCTATGTATGTTTCTAATGTGATTTTAGACACATTCATGTTAAGTTACATCAGGCAGATAGCTGAGACTAACGATAATAAATCTATTAAATCTCTTTCATTCAAAACTGGATGTTTTGTGAACAGTTGAATTACAGCATCCAGGGTATTTCAAAATAGAATGAAACATGAATCACTGGCATACTCAGTGAGGTCCTTTCCTTTCATATGGCACAGTCTGCATGGAGGCACAGTCTGTATGGAGGCACAGTCTGCATGGAGGCACAGTCTGCATGGAGGCACAGTACATTGGAGATGGATTGCCTTTTCGGGGGTTGAGCATTATATTATGGAACTCAGGCATTCTGTTTACTTCCATGTCAGAGTCGCTTGCTTGAGGAGTTCAGACAAGGCAGGTAAGCAAACAGCAAGGAATCAGCACCAGGAAATATTAAAGATGGATTCTGGGCTTCTATCTGTCCAAACATGCCCAGAACATTTTAAGAATGCTTTTACAATGTGTGTGTGTGTGCACACATTTGTGTGTGTGTGTGTGTGTGTGTGTGTGTGTGTGTGTGTGTGTGTGCGTGTACCAGTCATTAACCTCCATACCACAAATCCCGTGTCTTCTTTGAGTGCATTAATCCTCTAAGGCACAATACTGTATTATATCCCCAGGCGTGTGGAACACAGAGATGAAAGGTTAGAGGAAGTCAATCAATTGAGCGATGGCCTTTTTCACTTTGCATCCTTCACATCTTTACCCTGCCATTCAAGTAGGGTGCATTAGAAAGGCGATGCCTATTATTAGAGACATCAAAAAGGACGGAACAAGGACTGGTTTAGCCAAACTGTCACTCTACCTGACTCAGGTTGAGCACCCGACTTTGTTGAACACCAGGAGACATGTGAGAATCTCTCTCACGATGCACGTTGCTTTCTCTCTTTTGTCTCCATGTACATGTAACAGTATTACTTCAGTCGCTCTCCATGCCCCAACCTGGGCTTGAACCAGGGACCATCTGCACACATCGACAACAGTCACCAGCAAAGCATTACCTATAGCTCCCCAAAAGCCGCGGTCCTTGCAGAGCAAGGGAAACAACTCCTTTAAGGTCTCAGAGCGAGTGATGTCACCAATTAGAACGCTACTAGCGTGCACTGCTAACTAGCTTGCCATTTCACACCGGATGCACTCACTCCCCTTTGACCTCCTCCTTTTTCGCAAAAAAAAAGCCCAACAAGTGATCCGGGTCAACAGCATCTATAGCTCCATTTATACCTGTTTCTAACTTGTGTCCTTTGTCCTGATCTGTGCCCAAATTGTTTGACAGGTGTAGACAATCAAAAGACACATTGTGATCTGATTGTGATCAGATCACCCTGCCCACCTCCGGAGGTAGTCAGACACGCATTGTGCATGGACTCTGGATATCTTACAAGTGTAGACAGATCACCATCTGTCTACACCATCTAAAATAATTGACAGGTAGCACCATTGACGGATTACATCAATATGTGTCTTACAATAAATAAATAAATAAATATTATTTTGAAAGAATAGCTAAAATTATTTGCATAAAGCAAGGGATCAGGAATTATTGTCATAATGCAGACACAGTAGACATATGACAGACACATTGTAGCCCTTTCCTGCAGTCAAAAGACCAAATCGCCCCCTAGTGGCCTCATGGGTGGAATGTTATTAATATGTGTAATAATTTCATAACTAATCAACTTTTTCGGGGGTATTTGGTGTTTCTGTCAAACGGTTTGGTTATATTTCAGTCTTCTGTGATGTATATAAAGTGTTATACTGTGGTGAAAACTCCAAATGTAATACATTTCAACTCTGAAATTATACATGTGTCTTCTTTTTGTTAAGCCCACAACCATGTCTGTGAAGGGTATACTTTTGTTTCAAAGTAGATTTGTTTAAGACTACTTCTGTGGTACTCTTCTTTACAACTTTGATCAACTGTATCAACATGATAAACTGATTACAACAGACAAACAGTATGTAGCCTAAATGTTGATTGCCCTATTTTAAGCTGTAGCAATAGATACGAATCAGTTATGCGTTCAAAATGGCACGTACAGCATGCAGCTACCTGTCATAGGAAATAAGTTAGATCTCTTGGTTTAATATCCTTAATCAGCTGGAGGGAATACTTATACCATCACAGTCCCTTCACACACACTTCCGGTCTCTAGACTACTGCAGGGTTTCTCTGCCCCACTCATGGAGTGAGGCGTTTGGCCATAGAAATAGAATCTAGATTCTATTTCTATGGTTAAGGGAACTTTTAGTCATTTTCTAATTTTACAGTTCTTTCTCATGATGCAAAACACCAAGCACTGCAAGTAGGCAATTTTTACAGTATCTCGTTTTACACATTGATAAGATTTGTAAGAAAGATAGAGGAGCTCCTCCTATTACCCCTGATCAAAATACATCAACTTATGCAACATCATTCCCCAAAATAGGAACACCTATTAACTAGGTATCATCTTTTATCGCTTTCACATTATCATTGACTTATCAAGTTTCCAACCTTGACGATGCCCTAAGGTTACACAGGCTATACATTTAAATTAATCTATAATGTGCGAGCAAAACCTCTTCCTCACACACTTCACTAGTAAGTGCACAGTATAATGGATGCAGGTTCTATTACACTGTTAAAAACAGGGAGCTTTGTGGGTCTATATAGAACCCTTTTCAGGACCATATTTCAAGTCATTGAGTCATTGGACCCTTTTTGGTTCCATATAGCTAGTACAATTTATTGTGCCCTACATAGTAAATATTGTCACATTTGGG